>JAQGCA010000131.1:0-42492 GCA_034698945.1 Protaphorura quadriocellata | reverse complement strand
CATATATATTACAGATGAAATAATAATGTCACTTTCACGGGGGTCGTAGAAATGGCCAACAGTCCAGTCAACACGGTGCAAATCAATAAAAGATGAGCTAAGCGATGGTAGCAGTTTAGCAGGCACTCATGTCACATTTCCTTCTTAGGATAATGTCTAAGCCAATAGCCAACGCTATCGCATAGTGCAAATGAAATAATCATTCGGAGACTATGTAAACCTTGATGGAAGTAACCTGGAGAATCCGCGTCAGAGTAATTGCTAAAAACACAATACTTCTTGAGAGAGCCGATAGCAGAACATATTTATCCAAGATTTCGGTGACAGCGCGATGAGGTGGCCCTGACTGCTGGCACGCCGCAATACCGTCCATGACTCAAATCCGTGTTCAAATGAACCGGAAATCAGAAGCTATAATTTGCATTGCAAAACCCTGCAATTTGTCACAGTGATGACTGGGAGGGAAGAGGGAAGGGCCATTGGCCATTACACACATAATATTCACATTTCAGGTAGACTGAATAAACTACAGCATAAGATACTGAGGAAGTGGCATTCGATGCCTTGAGTAGACATGGTTTGAATTACATATTTAAAGACATTTAAATTTTTCATTCTCCCTGCTATTCTGGTCTTTGAATCCTTTTAGCCGAGCGGCCAGATTCGTCTGAAATATAAATGAATGAATGACAATCGCTCACAATCACTCAAAAATGTCAAATAGAATAAATATGTATTCCTGAGCAACACCAAGGTATTTTATCTTAATCTAATAAAACCAGCTATACAATAACTATGAATTACCCAGAATTGTCTACTCCACCTGTCAAATAAATCGATTTAGTGAAATGTCAGACCTCTCTTTCCTTTCTATAAGAATAGAATATTATCACCAGAAGACCATCACTTTTTGTCGAAATCACTTTACAAGAACGAAACATGGGTACATACTCATCATTCTCTCTAACAAAACAGACTTTAACTATATAATTAGGGGGAAAATGTATTCAAATTAAGAAAGCGGAAATTCCCGGCGCTAATTTGATTTGACTTTTAATCCGAGTTTGTCTCAAATAATCCAGAACCTGATTTTCCATGGTATGTGAAATACGGGCAAGCAGGTGTAAAAATGACTATTATTAAATCAAATGTTAAATCAAGAACGTTCATAATAATATTATAATTCCTAACATCAAAGAACCACGAGGATTATCTGCAAAAATATTAGTTCGACCAAATCACATAAATAATATTTGATTGTGATCCAAGCCCTCAGGCCCGGATGTTGACTTAAGACGGGGCTCATTCATTCATTAATAAAATTTTACATTGGAGACAGTATGGAACAACCAATGAATGGTTTTTTTTTACTCAAATATAAGAGTGCAGTCTGTTTCCGTCAAATCATTGTATGTTAAGGCTCTACCAGACAGAGATTCAAAACAAATCTTCATGTCAATTTTTTTTAAATGCGTCTCTCAATGCAATGATGGCATTGCGAGTATGATATCATTTCATCTAGCTCATTGAAAAGAAATCAGAATATTATGACTAAACATACATAAACTCTACTTAATCCTAATCGACGGCATCGCGTAGCTGTACAGCGCGCAGCGCAAGATGATGTCGATTATTATGTGAATCTATAAATAATTTCCATATAAAGCACTTTTATCACATAACACTAGCGCGTTAGATCCACCTTTTCAACCTGGTTATATTCTCCGACCCATATTCAGCTTCTAATCGTTCATAAATGAATCACTGTTACGATTTTGTCCAATATATATCCTATGGACAGGAAGAAATCGAAAAAGTGCATACCGTATGTATTTGATCTATTAGAACCCCGGGGTTCTATTAAAAAAATGTATCTTTAGGTCAGTCGCTTTCTCCAATTTGTCCATATGGATGCATGGAGAAAGGAGAGAAAATACTGGGGTTTGAAAAGACAGGGTCACATTCGATCAAATACAATTCTTTGATTATTTCCTCTTCCATGCACTAATTTATTGAATGACGTCATAATCGAGACCATTTCGAACATGTGAATTATGATGATTAAATCATGAATCAAAAAATGAATTTGGCAATGTCCAAAAATGCAAACTCTGCAAATATTTACTATTGAAAGCATAATAGTGGTGGTAAATAAATGCACATTATACTAGAATGACCGCTGTCATCGCGTAGCACATCACCCCATCCGTATCAGGAAATGTATATCACACTTATTTGTAGGATGAACTATGAACTGGATTTGAACTCGATGGTTTATGCGGAAGTTCCGACGTGTCAATTTTGGAGTCGTGTCTCGGTGGGGATTTCAATTCTTCATTTACTTTCAGGCTTAAAGCCTACTAGAGGACTAAACACACATCGGGACAATCGGGAGACAATTCCTTTGAAACAACTGTCAACTTTTCAGCAGTGACAACACTCATCAGTTACACGTCATCAGCCTCAAACATCTCTTCAAGTGATCGACCATCATCATGTCGTCCACTTTCTCTGTCTCCACCATCGACACTGGCCATGAAGACATGATTGTGAGTCCAAATAGTTTTATTGTTATATTTTATCCCATTTTAATTAATGAACATGAACAGATTGAGCAGTAACCATTACCGTAAGATATTTTGTTGTGGTACCACAAAATGGGTACCATTTTAAAATTTTCATAAATCCCTAACCTAAGCAAAAAGGTATTGCCATTTCCGGAAGCTCTGTGTTAGGAACTTGACATTCTTTGAAAGGTCAAAGGTTCAACTTCAGTAAAACTTTAGTAAACTTTACGGCTGACGGTTGAAATTCATCCGGTTATGACGATGATAGTGCCATAGATAGGTCCATACAAATCAAATTGGAAATATGCAATCAATCTCTTAGCAATATTGAAATTTTAATCATCTTTTGTTCTTGTTTTAAATTCCAGCATGATGCACAAATGGATTTCTTGGGCACGAAACTGGCTACTTGTTCCTGTGATAAATCCATTCGTCTCTTTGATCTCAATTTGGCGGCAGGAACTCAGACTTTGGTGGCTGAATTGAAAGGTCACGAAGGACCGGTAAGAATTTGAAGATATGTTTCCCGGGTTTGGGAGTTTAATTACGGAATAAAGTTTTAATGAAATCATGTTAACATCCATTTTACTGTGACAGGTTTGGCAACTGGCTTGGGCTCATCCACGTTTTGGAAATTTGTTGGCTTCGTGTTCTTATGATCGACGTGTCGTTATATGGAAGGAGCATGATGGAAAGTGGGACATTCACTACAACTACGATGGACATGATTCATCAGGTAATTATTCATTACAGTAATTATGTAAATCTTTTCATGAGACTTGTTGATAATAATTATACAAGTTAGGCGTCCTATTTTGATGACTAGATCGAACTCATACGGAATTTGTGTTAAGTTTGCCATCTGTACTAATGTTTATTTAACTAAAATTATTATTTCTTGTTTCCAGTGAACAGTGTACATTGGTCCCCTCCTGAATGGGGTTTGACATTGGCTTGTGGAAGTTCAGATGGCTCTATTACTGTTCTTTCATGCAATAATGATCGCTGGGTAGCAAGCAAAATTCCTAATGCTCATACTGTAAGTACAATCAAATAATATGTTTTTATTTTAAATTTTACTCTATTGGCATAATTGAAATTATGGTCAATTTTTAAATTATAGTTGGGTTGCAACTCTGTGTCTTGGGCACCAATCTCTCCGCCAGGACAAGTTTCAGTGAAGCGTTTTGTGTCAGGGGGTTGCGACAACATGGTGAAAATATGGAAGTACGTTTAAACTTTATTATTACTATTGTGGGTTCATGAATTTTATTTGAATTTGAACTTTTTGTCTAATTGCAGAGAGGAAAATGAGCAATGGGTTGAAGAAGTGAAATTGGAGGGGCATACCGATTGGGTTCGTGATGTTGCTTGGGCTCCAGCCATTGGACTTTCCCGTATGAAGATTGCTTCTGCTTCTCAGGTAATATAAATAAAGGGTTTCCTTATGGAATTTTTGTACGTTTTGCTAATATATATTTACTTTTGAATTTAGGATCGTCGTGTGATCATTTGGAACAATAATGATGGGGAAGGAGCTACGTGGGCTCCTGAACCACTTCATTTGTTTGAAGATGTTATATGGCATGTGAGCTGGAACTTTGTTGGTGATGTATTAGCTGTGTCTGGTGGTGATAATCAGGTCAGCTTTCAATTAATTTTTTATCATTTCTCTTAACAATAATGTGGACAACAGTTTCAAGAACGGCTTCCGTACGAAACGTTTCTAATTCACTACGGAAAGTCTAAACTTTCAATTTGCAAAAATTCTCTTACATATATTTTCTCTTTTCGAAAGTTTTGAAAACAAATGACTAATGAGTGACAAACATAATCAGTTTATTTTATTTGTGTAGGTGAGCCTATGGAAGAAACGAGAGGTCGGTACCTGGGAGTGTATCAGCGATTCTACAAAAACACAAGCAGAACAGAGAACCCTGTAAACAAGAGGATTCATTATCTTATAATTGGCATTAACTGTATTATAATTGGAAAATCAAATAACAACAAATGTGTATATTCTGGGATTAATAATAAATTACATAAAATCATATATATAATCATAATTATGAAGTTTCAAATATATTTTAATCCTTTATTTCCTGACCTGCATTTGTAATTTGTATTTGTATATGGTATTGATTTGCTCATGGGGTGAGCAGGTGAGCTGGACTGGTACGGCACTGCTGGTTCATTAATTCGGTTTTCGGATCGACTTCGATTTTCCACCTGCTTGACTCACCTGTCCTTTGAATCGTGAATGAATGACAGATCGATCAATTTAGTCATTCAGTGTAAAAATTGTTCCAGGAAGGAATTAGTTTGTTTTTTGCTGTGGCCACGGTCTGAAGGAGTTCAGTATAACAAAGCTTTTAGTTTAAATTCTCACTAATTTTTCACTTGGTTATTCAATTAGTGCCGACTTGGACGAACATGGGTTTCATGGATAAAATAGCTGGAATGTTCGGGTTAAGAAAAAAAGAAGTAAATGTACTAGTTGTAGGGTTAGACAATAGTGGGAAATCTACACTTTTGAATCATTTCAAATCAGAAGAACAAAGGTCAAGTGAAATTGTGCCAACGATTGGGTTCAATGTAGAAAAATTTCAAAGTAAGGAAATCATATTAATTTTAGTACAATCATGTTCGAAGGCATTTGCCGCATTCCTTTGAATTGCTTTGATTGATTACACGAAAAATGCTTCAACCAGTGCTCCAACTGTTTCGTGTCAAGTTAGACAATGAATTGAAACGACTCCAGAAATTTGGATGTCGAAATAGAAACACGAATTGTTAAGATATCATGTCATATCACCCTTTGCAATAAAATCTGAAGAACAAATTAACGAAAATAATGATTTGACACAAAACAGTTGGAGCGATTTGCTCATATACGACCCTTCTTTATAAATTCTTGTTTTTAGATAAAAATGTTGGCTTCACTGCATTTGACATGTCCGGTCAAGGAAGATACAGAAGTCTTTGGGAACACTATTACAGAGATTGTCAAGGAGTAATTTTTGTAATTGACAGTAGTGACAGGTATTCTGTTGATCATTATACAGTAAGAATACACTTCCGTAGCCAAACACATTACAATTTGATACTGCACTGCTTAAATACACATCTAAAGCACTAGCAATACTATTACGCGAAAATTGATACAAAGACATCGTATTCATGAATAATACACAGTGATTATAATACCCTTATCCAGCAAGGTATTTTGACTCATACTTTTTACATCCAATATGCAAACCATTTCGTCAAATGACTGATGAGAAGCTGGGTTCCGAATTTAATCCGGGGCTCAACAGCAGCGGGTCTTTCTCCTTTTCCTTTGATCGTTAATAATGGAGAAAGTGGTGAAAGTCTGTTTCCTCAACCATACTGGGATATAATGATCACGGGATTCCGATCTGTCATTCTAATATCCTACCAGAGAAACTTACACTTGAGCCTCTGAAATATAATTTCACAACACACCATTATTTCTAATCCGAAATTTTATTTCCTACATACAAAATATCCTACATTAAAAGCTAGCAAGAATTTTAACGAGAATAAATTCCTCGCAGATTACGTTTTGTGGTGGCAAAGGATGAACTGGACACTCTTCTTCAACACCCTGATATCTCAAATCGCAGAATTCCTGTAATATTTTTTGCAAACAAAATGGACGTTAAGGAAGCCATGTCAGCAGTTAAAATTTCAGCAGCCTTAGGACTGGACAGAATTTCAAACAAACCATGGCATATATGTGCTTCAAATGCTATCACTGGGGAAGGACTTCAAGAAGGTGTTGAGTGGTTAACGGGGCAAATCTGGGAGTATTTAGACAGACGCCGTTGAAAACTACAACGCATCTTTTACTCAAATCATACTTTTAAACTGGTTCCGTCCACAATTGGTGTACACTCCGAATAATTCTAGTATGCGACCTTACTTAATGCGTGGTGAATTTAGTTTAACGGGTCAGATCAGATATAAGATCAAATATGGAGACACACAATGAATCCTTCCCCACGCGACGGCCCAACCGAGTTGACAAAAAAGCGGTCGTATGGTAAAGGTGGTAGCAACAGACAGGGTATGTAAATTCGTTGCCTATATATAGGATTGGGCGGAGCAAGACCCGGTTGTCTCAGGCAGGTAGTCAGGTTGACAGGTTCCGACTACAGCTGGTGCTGCGCATTTGATTTGGTCTGATCACTTTTCAATTAATTAAGAATGAGATATTAAGGAACAGATCGAATTAGGATGATTGAACTGTGTGATATTTAAGATTGAACTAAAATGGATTTACGATAAATTGGCAATTTCTCTAATTCTCAAAATGGTGCATTCTGACAGAATAACCAATCACTTGGCTAGACCCTACAAAATACAAGAAGACAAGCAGATTGAAAGCCTTGCATCTTATTTACACGGTGGTCGAAAATAAACTCCCACATTTTGGGCAATTTTGGTAACTAATGAACCACTTGAGTGCGCATAACGTTTCTTTTGGGGGGTTTTTATTTTATTTATTTTTACGCACGGGTGGTTATGGTGGGTTCAACGCACATCAAAAGTACTGTATGAACCACTGAACATGTTAACTTCCTCACGGAATTCGATTTTCTAACGATTTCTAATCCTTTAGCATAAACAACGTCCGAAAATCATTCTAAAATCGAATTCGACATCACACCGACATCAAAATGTTCAGAGAATTTGAAAGAGAGGGCGAGTCGATTTTAATGACCTCATGTCGTTTGATTTCTTTCCTGTGTCTTTCTTAACGAAAATGACAAGATACTTGTCTACGGAATGTGTTTCTTAGAATGTATAGACTGTACGAAAACCAACACCTACAACGAGACAATATGTCCCACCGATTGTTAATTAACTTCGACATATGTTAATGTGAAAACCCGATTGTATGTCGGGGCTCGAGGTATAAAACAGCTGTATTTTCAGCTTTCTGCATTTTCACATTAGCAGATGCGGAAAAAGTTGTGAAAATCTGTTTTCTCCACCTACCAGACTACAAGGATTTCTTATTCTGTCGTTTATGGCCTCAGATTTTCAGAGGTGAGTTACTTGACGGCCATATATAATCAAATCCCACATTACCTTAAAACGACGCCATCGCTTAAACTTGAAACCCAGGCTTGACTATAGCGCCTGTGTAAATTAAAATTTCTAATTGAACGAAAGTTAAGATTTCAAAGAAATATCCCACATTGATAAAATCAATAAAGTACGATGATTAGAATAAATTTTATTTTGACAATCTCACTATCAGGACAATCTGATAGAATTTCATTTCATGTTATACGTACCCTGTACGTTGTACATATTATTTTGTCGAAAAAACGGAATGTCGAAACTTACAACTATGGTGTTTTCTTGAACCGAATAGCAAAAAATTGTCTTAACTTATTATATCAATACTAGGACGCTAGATGTAATTTTGAATAGTATTTTGTACTCGACGTAACAATATTATGTATACTTCATGTACTATTAAGGTCTAACGATGTAATTGACTTTAAAGTAAACGATTGACAAGTAGTTCATTATGACAATTTTTGCAGACTAATTATCTTTCCGAATTTTAACGAAATGTGTAACACAATAAATATTATGCCGTCCGTTATGATACTAAATTTGTTGTAATAGTAATTTCAGTACAAGCTTGTACAATTTCGGTGGAAACTATTTTGTCCGAATGAAACAGTCGGAAAAACTAAGACGAATTTGAGTTTAAATAAATTTTGATTCAGTTTTTGAATGTGTCTTGTTCTGAATGTCCTGAATTTTGATTGGTATACAGATAAAACTAGATGACTTTCCTTGAACTGAAAAGAATTTTAGGACACCAATTTCAGTAATTATTTTTATCTCATGCACGCTTGGTTCAAATTGTACAAAGGAAGTTCACATTTAATATTTCATCAATTCCAACAATAGAATTAATTGTGTGCTAAGCAAAACGTAAGACGAATCGCAAAAGTGACAGTTCATCATCTTCATCGTCGTCAGGATCCCCAATAGCTCGATCCTCAATGTCCACATCCACATTCATATTTATATTCTCACGCATACGAAAACAGAAGATACAAATCATGTTAATTTGGAGAATCACATTAAAAGTTGACAATACAACATTGACTGACGCTGTGAAAAGGAGCAACGGGATGTACAAGGCCCGGAAAACTTCATCCAGATCTTGGCAGTTATTGTTCAAATCAGGATTTCCCAGCGTGAACAAGACAGAACCATAGCAGTCTGGAATTTAAAACAATGATCAAATAAATCATTACCAGAAATCCAAAATCTTTGATTCGACAGGAATTAATAATTTAATTATTGCCTGATTAGTCTCAGGTTAAACGTGAATATTATTTACCGTATATTCGGTCCATTTTTGACGAATAGAATCTAAAGTGAGAATGAAGTATCTGGATTTAACTCGTCGAAATTAATTGAGGGCTAGAAGACAATATAACGTGACAAAGAGAACGTTGAAACAGAATTGATAATAAACTTTCGATTTTAATTGTTGAACGAAAGATTTCTAAGCAAGTACTGAAATAGGGCCATAAAATCTAACTATACAGAATATTCGTACATCCAGGGATCGGCTGTTGGGCTGGAGAACCCCAAGCCACGTTGGTATTTACTAGTTGTCTTGACTTGCAGAAGATATAGTTCAGAACCGACGGACGGATTGTTTATATTTCAGTTGAACGGGAACAATATTTTGTAATGCTGATACCCAGATTTTGTCACACGAGGATCGGTCTCATGACTCAATATTTTGCTGGCATTTCACCAACATAACGGCGTTCGTACGAGAATGTTTACAGAGTGGGCCAAGATAAGAAATACTTCACGCCTAGGTCTAAAAACAAAATGCCTGATTCCGTAGGGATTGGGTTGCTTTCCATTTTGTCTGGGGCGTGTATCGAGTCAAGTGGTAGGAAGAAACTTGTTGTTAAAACTTGTTATAGGAGCCGACCTAGAATGAATAGAAACCCGGCTTCTAAATACGGCATATTAGTACTCAGATCCAGGATACTCAGGTCCGGCCACCATTCAGGGAATTCACCTAGTAAGTAATATTGGTTAGAAATTGGTGTTGGTCATTGCCAAGAAAAGAAGAAAACGTTCGGGAAAGTGGTGAAAGTGACCTCTGGGAGAAAACTAAACATAATTTGCATTCTAGAGAAACGAAAATCAATTTTAATCAGAATGGATATGGAAAGCCCAGAGAAGATCGGATTCCTGCATCATCACATTAACATAACAAAACACAATGAAGCTGCAAGTGTTCTAAATTGAACATGAGATGTGAACTGCATATGAATTGGAAAAATGAAAATATTAATCTAATTACTTTAAAACTGTGGCCAATTCAGTATACACTAAAAATAAGGACAACTAGTAAAATAAGCTAAGCGTGACTGTAAATATTGTATATTATTTATTTCCTTTGTGGCAACAAATAAGATTTAGTCAAACATTAGTAACTATTATTCAACTCTGTAAACATTTGTATATATGACTTCAAGTGAGTCAAATAAGGATTATGTTACATTATTCCGGGAATTGCTAGCTCCAGGAACTTAAATCAATTGAACTCAATGAATTGAGGGCTCGGTTGTGCTGGTGAGTCAGATTTATACTCTGCTACAGTGTCTGGTTCCAAAACTTTAAAAAACTTAAGAGCACCTTTGCACCTTAAAATAGAAAATTCCGGCATATAGTGAATACAAATTCACGAAGAACCGTTGTCCTTGTGAGGTGGTGCCTTATCACTCAAGTTCTACATCATACTGTCTTGCGTAAATACCATGGAGCATGTTCTATGTGACTCCGACGTTGCGTTGCAGTAATAATTATTCAGAAATTGAGTTCTTTCTCACTCTGACTCTGGCCGATTGCATTCTTAAAACCATTTAACTAACTACGTGAGGGCTTTCTATATATTATCGAACCTTGATTTTCCACACTCAATTGCTCGATACACGAGTGCTTCGATACATTCTTATTAAACATTATATTATCGAATTGCAGTGCAGTGATTGCTTAATACAGTACATTTTGTTGGCTTCAATTCTTTTTACATGTCGTAAAATAAATGACTGTCAGTTACTAATACTTTACGAGGGTCCTTGTTTTAGCCCGTGCATAATACAAATCGACTTACAAGTATTCATTGAAGCTGCTCTGTTCGACAGTATTATACTTGAAATCCCGACCTTAGCAATAATTGAAGACACAACTGCGTACGACTGCTGTTTCTCATAACAAATCAAAGTGTATGATTTGCATGCTGCCTGAGCATTTCTGAGTCTCGTGGTTCATTTGAATACTGTTCAGCAGGTCAAGGAGTAGCTCTGTGCAAAATTTGGCATCAATCACCCTTAGGGGTTACCTTCTAACATTTGCCGCCATGTTGTCTTTACTGACAGCGCGCGTCACGCGCATTGGGATATAGCTCATAGGACGCGTCATCAAATTTTTAAGAAAATGGCTCTCACATTTTAATTGCGTCAATAAAACAATTACAGTGAATAGTTTGCTGATTTTGAAGCACCCTGTATTTGCGGAAAAATAACATCCAGCGAGTAAGAGATTGTTAGATCTAAAAGTTTCAATGAGTTTATGAAGACAAGACGAAAGAATAAAACCAAATAGCTGAACGGATTGAAAGTACAGGATTTTTATCATAATCTTTATTTCAATATCAGGGAACAAAGTGTGCATCATTGGTTCTATAAACTTAATGAATTTTGATCAAACATGTTTGTTTATTGCATGTGATTAGTCTGAGCCAATGTAACCATCATAGTTGCCATCTACATAATATTTTTTGAAATTACCACAAATTATTGGTAGATTTTTGATAATTGTTGGACTAGTAATAAGCCCAGAATACCCACAAGTGTAGCCGTATATCTGTTGTTCGAAACATCCCAAAGTTATTTTCTTCGTTGGGCTAACTTGGATATCGTAGGAGATCTTCTTAGGCTTTTGTTTCTCCCACTTACCAGCAACCATCCTCGTAATCGAGAACGGGAGGTTTCCACAGTCATCAAACTCGTCCATCTTTTCCCCGAAACAATCATAATAGTTGTAGGGTGTCTTGTAGTCCATTAAGAACCTTCGGAGGTAAGGATGATGAAGATATCTCGCGTTGGCCTTGAATCGTAAAATGAGCCCATTTCTTTGCCGGGTGTACAAACGGATCACACGTGACGGTTCCAGTTTATTTTCGAGCGTAGCTGTACTATTTGAAAAATTTGAACGTAAAGCTACGAACGGATTGCGTCTGAACAAACCATCATAGCCATCAACATTACAGTGACTTTGTCCATTTTTGCCGACATGTCTTGCCTTGATTTCATTTTCCTTTGCTGGAATAAGTTTTCGTATTTTAGACCACGGTAATTTATTCTTCCAAGACGAACAAAAGAAACCCGACCATTCCGCAGGGTATACACAAAGAAATGGTGGATCCCTGAGCATTTGACTTGGTAAAAGGAGTTTAATGTCGGTACTATAAGAATTAACTCCCCAGCATTTGTAAAAAATTCCGTCCGAAGTGTTAACGCTAACTAGAGTTGGGTACTCCGTCACATTACCCTCCAAAAGCTCATTGTCTGACCCATCTTCAGGAATATAGTTTCTTCGAGTTGGGAGTCGAAGTTCGCCACATTCATCGAACTCAGTTGCTCGATTTCCAAACGCATCATAATAATCAATTTCGCGTTTGTAAGGTTGACCAACGCATTCGAGCCGATCTGTTGGCAGTTTAATTTCTTCACCTTTAGCAGTGTACACTTTCTGACGCAATATGTCCGTGAATGGGCAGCGCTGAAAATATTTAGACATTACTCTTCCGGATTCAATTGTCGGGATAACTGGGATTTCAGGGATTTTAGGGATTTTAGTCCCGGAATCCAACTGCTCCTTTCTCATCATCATCATCTTGGTCACGGTATTTAATTGTTCCACTTGTCCTCTGGGTCTAAATATATGTAATCATATTTAGATTTAGATTCTGATGGAAATAATTCTTTATAATGAATGAACTTACCCGACGGCATATCCTATGACACACAAGACAGCAGAATCATTGGCGCATAGTCCAAGGATGGGAGTTCTCACAAAAGTGTTACTCTCAGATTGCATCATGATAGAGAAAATAGTCATCACAGCAAGAAGTGTCTGGTAAAACAAAATAAAAAGCAATCATTTTGTGTAGTTACTTACGAAGGCTGTCAAACAGAAACTAGTGCCGATTTCTTGTTGAATTTCCTCTCGAATCGTAGCGCTTTCTATGATTTCCTGAAGTCTGAAGAATGGACCGTACCACAGATAGACTAGCGACTCTTGAGGGATTTTTAACGAAAATCCGCACTGGATTGAATTGCTACATATCATCACTACAGTGTGCAACCTGTATATTGTAGACTTACACCGGAAATGAAAGGTCGAGTCAGTTCAATGTAATTTCCAGGCGAGATAATAAGAGGGCGTTTGGTCCCAAAAGTCTCCATAAGGGTTAGAATCTAATAATCCGAATACCAAGAGTATTGAATTATTGCTATGGCTTTCATTTTGAAAACTATTGTAATTTAACTGTTGTCATTACTCACGAATTTTCTCTCCTGAACACGCAGATTGGGCAAGAGTCCTTGCCGCCTGACATAATCGCAACCTTCTTGAACCTAGATTATTCAGAGAACATAGAATATATCTTGCCACATGGTCAATGAAATAAGCGAAGAAATTAAAATGTCCAATACACGTACCTTGTAACTGCATTCGGCAAAGCATTCAGCGGTCGCGAGGAAACCACCCAAGGTCATGAGAAGAAGTAATGTCGTATCGAAAACCGTTTTGAATTTATCATCCTTGTACTTAAAGGTATTAAAGAAATAGAGGGAGGAAAGTGTGATAAATTATCATTTCTATTAAGAAACCCATTGAAATTATTAAATAAAGTATAAAGTACAAAATGTTAAATATTAATATTACTCACTGGTTCATTCACAATTTTAACCGTTGTGTTACTTCCCAATTCATCCTTGTCCTCATCCACGAAGAAAGAAATCCCAAAAGTTCTTGTCAGCTTGTACAACACTACACACAATGTTATAAACTGTGGAAAACAGAAAATAATTTATTGTAAGCGATCGCGCTAACTCGTGATCACATGTACCACATAATGTATTTTTGGTCACCGGAAACCAGTCGCCTCTGAGAGGATCGACCATATTGCTCATAAAGAGTTTTTGTTCATAAAAGTTAACTCTCAAAAGTTTGCGCGAATAAAAAAAAAGCCATTATCTTATCTAAGGGTTTAAAAAGATTTTTGGTTTTCTGAAGAGGGCAAACACAAGGAAACGGCGGTTTTCATTTAATCCCGCATCACGGTTAAATGGTTTCCGCCATTTAATGCCATGGAATCCGTTAGTGCGAAAATTTGAAACAGCGATCTAGTGGGGTGAGTCAATCCAGAGTTGAATTATGTCAAGGTATAAGCGTGCTGGTACATTGTAGGAAAAATCGTATTGTTATCGCCCTGGTGAGATAATAAATATTTACTGTGCATTTGACCAAAAATTAAAACAATTTTTCTAAAACTTTACTTACAGCCAACCCGAAATAAACGAGAAAAATAGGGATGAATCCTTTGTCTGAAATTCCACGTATGAGAGCAGTGATGATGTTATGGTATCGTAGCAAGAGGGTGTATGTTGCTTTCTTCTTGATTTTCTCCAATGTTGGGTCTTTCCATGTCCCAACTAGAAATCACAATTTTGAAAGATAATGTTGTCAAAATCTTATACACTCTGTAGTTAGTAAATTACTACTTCCATCGTAATGTATCGCACATCTTACCTTTTCGAAGAATCAAGGCACATCTAAGGTTCCATTGTGCGGCCAGGTTTCGAATGATGATGCTCAATAAACATGGAAACAGGATAGCCAATCGGGCAGACACAAAAACATACATTTGAAAGACTAGCACTACTCCACTCATGGCATTGAATACTGGAAAATTGACCCGAATGCCCGGAACGAAGAAGTGGAAAATACTGATTGTTATTAAAGCAGTTCCACCGCGAATCCCAGGGGTTACAGGATAACTTAGCTGCCCGATCATGTAGAAAAATACGCCGATTGTGAGTAAAATGTTGATTGTCGAATAAAGGCAAAGGTATTTTGTTCCATCAAACTTCATCTGACTCGAAGAGCAAATCACATCAGAAATGAATCGTGCCATGCTTCTGCCATATATCAAAGTTGCCACGTTGGAGACGAATATAAAAGTCAACATGGACATGAAGATTGCGTATTGTAGCCAGTACTTTTGTAAATACAAAATCTCCAGTCGTCTAGTTTACACGTAAGAAATAAGAACAAAATGAGTCATTAAGCGATGGCTATATAAATAATTAAAAGTTAAATTCGGAATTACTCGTAAGGTTCAGTTGTTCCATTATTTGAGAGGATATGCATTGCCGATATTCCGGAGATGGTATAAATGATGAACAAAATTGAAGATGTTATGACGAAAAAAATGAAATTGAAGGATCGTTTGTTAAAAGTATACTCCAAACGCTTATTTTCGTTCCTCTCGACAGGTCCATGTAGTGTAAATGGGAATCGCCCTAAGATCGTTAGAGAGAGCAGAATACTGCTCACAGCGCCCACCACTTTCTCTCTGTGGAACAAAAAGAAATTATTTTAGAGAGATCAGCATGTAATAGGGATCAAAATCATTACTGGCTGTTTTACTCACTGATAGCTGATATCAATGGCATCTTTTTCTTCTTGAGTGGATGATTTGCCATCTGAGTCCTCTAACCATGTCATGTCAGGCCCAGTCGTATTACCCGATGGCAGTGAAGCGTCCACTTCTTCACTTGTACTGGTTCCGCACTTCAAAAGGAAATCATTCACTTGGCTAAGCTTAGATCTGTTTCCAAAAAGTCCTCTGGCCCGTTTCTTTGTCAACCTTATCACCGGTCTTTAAATGGAAAATAAAATTTAAATTTTCCACCACTATGACGAATTTTAGTAATTTTACGTGAGGTTGAAATATTTCTTCTATTCTAAACAAACCTTGAAACCTTCTTCTTCTTTCCATCGCTAACTCTGCTCTGAATGGTTGCCCTCCGCACCTTCGGGGGTGATCGTACTACTGAAGCCACAGAACTAACAGAAGCCGTACTAGCTCGAGGAGCACCATGGCTTTCTTGCCTAAATATTATTGGTGGTCATTAATATTTCCATCGTTAGTTTTTAATTAAAAATATTTTGATATATATATACATATGAATAAATTAAGATTTACCAGTCTTTCAATAGCTTCGAGGACAACTCATCAGCAATACTAGAATAATCCGAATCCTCATGGAGGGTCGTACTGTCAAACAATTAAATTTTAATAACAATCTTTGAATGAACCGAAATTAATTTTTGTGGGTAAATGTATACCTTGCCCGTTCCCGGTGTATTCCGGCCGTAGATTTGCTCTTCACATCAATGTTCTGCCATGGGCGAAGGATTTCATGATCGACGATCACGCTTGCTCTGGCAATATCCGGCGTGGGAGTGAATAAATCATGACCATGAATAGATGCTGTGCTAGCAATCCTAGGACTATGTGGGGAGATTGACACGCGCCTATGTGCCACACCAGAATCAATTCGAGCTGAACGGCTCAATTGATCCGTCACATGTACATCCAATTGACCACCTTCTTTTCTCGGACTCAAACTAATGACCGACGCTCTATAATAAAAATAGAAAAACGAAAGTTGAAAAACGACACTTAATAAATAATTGGGTGTAGTCCTCACTCTTGTCGATAGATTTTTGAAATGCATTAATACGTAAAGTTGACAGTGACAATTAAAACGTCACTCTAACATCTAAAATAAAATGAATCTGAGATATGAGTGACGTCACGGCAGACCCCATAGCGTAGTACTTAGCAAGTTAAAAAAAATCCGAGTACAGAGTACATTTAATCTATATATTAAATCAATTTCAGACAAGCAAAATTAAATTAAATTAAAACTAACCTGGGCGGGGATTTATCAGTCGGTCTTGCTGATAAAATACTTGTTGTGGACTTCTCAGGGGCTTTAGTTGGTGATGGGCCCGTTGGCTTTGTAGATTTATCCGATAATCTACGCACAGATACTGTTGATTTCGTAGATTTATCAGATAATTTTCTTGGTGACTGGCTCGGAGTCTGTGGCGTGGCCTGGCTCGTGCCCGCGGTCGGAGGTGGTTTTCCCTTATCCTTGTCCTTGTTTTTATCCATTTTGGAAAACTGAAAAATTCACAATTTACGAAATAACTGAAAGATGAAATTACAGAGTATTTCAGACTGACAGCCGAAGAACTTCTGTTTTTATTTTTCCTTCCACTCTCGTCCAACGTGTGGATTGGACGATTGAGCTCTGACTGGTCACCTGACCCAAACACCACTCACTTTCAATTTGAATCTGGCGTCAAAAGGTTCCATAACCTAACCAGAGGTAAACAACCGAGGAAATTACCGGGTGCCGTATAGAAGCCCAGGTTCGAGTAGAAACCGGGTCAAAAGGAAAAATGCTGGATCTCACTTCAAACCGGGATTTCATTACTGGCCCGATCAAAAGGCATGGAGAATTGTGGGTCGATACAATGTCCGATTTGTGTCAAGTCTGTATGTTCTACGCTTGACCTCTGACGCTGACTTTATAAAGGCCGTACTACGAAAAGTAGCACCGTTTGACCGCAAGAGATACTTAGAGATACCGCCAGAAATACATGTACATTTGTAGGGACCAAACGATGAGACGTTTTGGAATACAACCTTCACAAAAGTTGTTTAGCAGGTCAGGGGCTACAACATATCCATAAAGCCTCGGTCACACGGTGGAGCATTAGCTTCAAGAAGCTAATATTTTTGCTTCATGAACGTTTTGCTTCACCAAATCGCACCGACCCACCATTCCCGATTAATAGGTGTAACCGGCTGCATTTCTGTCTTGGATCAGTCTGAATTACACCAAACACTGTAGCATTTTAAAAAATAGAATAAAATTAATACGAAAGTGAACTTTCTGTTTAAGAGCCGGGTCAAAGTTCATCCCACACAAGAGTACAAAGAAACCGAGACAATTCACATCAGGCATTTAACATTAATTGCGTTAACCGACTCATATAAAGTGTCAGCAATGACAGCTATGAAGTCGATAGGCATTTCTTCCTTCTTTGCAATGACATGAATATGACGCCATAGATAACGCCATCGCGGGTGTAGTAGTAAATAACTACAGGGTAGCGTAAACTTCAAAAATTCGTTAAGTGTATCAGATCTCACGATCATTCGTTTCGTTGTTTCTTAATACGAATGGATTCAAAAAAATCCTCAAATTACAGAATTATCTTCATGGGCCTAATCGGTATTCTACATCAGTCAGCATCATAATAAAACTACCAGAAAATAGCAACAAATCAGGACAATTCAGACCAACACAGAAATAAATTATCATGGAGTAGATTTTATTTATCCGCATTGAATATTTCTCTTTATTGCAATGTCAATGTAATTACAATATTATTGTTGAATCGAACCAACGAAAACAGTTTAACACGGTATTTCACTGTTCTTCATTATCGGCATTTTAGTTTGCTTGTGCTCATAGACATCGAGCAACATATTCATGATATCAAGTTCCTCCTGATCATCATCTTCTTCCTCTTCCGCGATCAAGTCACAAATGTGTTTGTGCAACAAAATATTGATGACAATTAGGAGGATATTTATGATTATTGCCCAGAGTATATATGGCGTATAGCCTGCTTCATAGACATACACCTTTCGTGAGCTTCCGTAGTCGCTGGCGATGGCGGCGGTGATCCAATCTGAAAATAATGCAACCATTGCATTGCAATAATGAATGTATTTTCTTTCGAATTGTTGGTAGAATTAAGCAAAATGGATTTTGAGACTGCTAATTTTAACTCCACCATGCACCATGATCAAATACGATGAAAACTGAAGATAACAGACATTGCTGAACGCAATTGAATTAAAACCTGTCTTTGTGACCGTGTGAGGTAAGAAACCACACGAAATGACCGTATTTTCGTCTCCCTAACCCGGTCGCTCAGAGGAGGTTAGGTTTGACAATGTCGTTTTAAGTGTATTAACAAGTTTTACCGTAAATGTGCGCCATTTTTGCCTGAGAACGTGAAGAAATAAGGTACTGATTGATGATGAAGTTTGGAATAATCAATGACGATGACGAGGACTGACGTGGCTATCTCGCAATCGTTCAAGTTATTACTTTAATTGTTGAACGAAAGGCTTCGAATGAAGAACTAAAGTAATAATGCCAAGAAATTCAACCAGAAAATATGTATAATATTACGGGGATCTGACTTCATGGGTGGAAATTATTCCGAACATCTCTAAAATTTTAACTTGCGGATATTTAGACGTAGCTGGTACTGGTATGGATGGACGAATCTGATTTTATTTTAGAAGGTACATATTTTCGCACAAAGTCCCGGTTCGTCAAAGTTCATGTCGTGCCTGGTACCTCTGTACCTGCTGTGGCATTTCTTTTAGAGTTGTTCGTGGAAAGTATCAATGAATCATTTGTTTTAATACTAACAAGATTTTATTCAGTCGAAGTTTCCCATACTAAGATTGCCCAATGGACACAGAATACCAATGCTTATTATGTTAACTCTAATTTATACTATTAGATAGAATACTACCCGGAATGGGAATATACTACAATAATAATTTCTAGTATTTCCTTAATAGTATTTAAATATATATATTTTAATAAGTTGCACAAGATTCTAAATAATCATTTCGTTTTTTTGTTCATTAAATGCTATACCTATTCGCAAATCCTTTGTATCACAATATAAATGATTTTCCGTGTTGAGTTGATGTAATTTCAGCTGATACTTGTCATGCCACTTACGACGTTAGTTAACTTAAAGATCTGGATATCGAGAAGATGTAGAAGAAAGAAAATTGCGCCATCACAATAAATCTATTTGGAGGATATGATCAACCTACACATTACGAACAACAAAATATTGTTAACTTCAAACGATTTTCATTCATTACATTATATTAAGTGTAATCCGAATATAAGAGGAATTGATTGGTTCAATAGTTTTAAATCTTCTGTTTGTTTGAGAATATATCATTAACGTTTGTATTCAGAATAAGTGAATTCTTGAGATTTGCAACAAGTCAATAACGCCACCCTTGACGTCTGCGTTGTCCTCGGCGTCGTCTAATTCTTCCTTGGAGACGAATGGCCTCCAACTGTTCATTGCGAGCAATCTCCTTCATGAGTTTCCGAATCAGCAGCAAAATCATACTGGTCATCCAACTCGTCAAGATGGTCGCCAATATTTTGGACCGGAACTTAACCATGTCCTCGTCTGCAGCGTCCATTCCAGACTCCCCCCCAGCACCTCCTAGTAAAAAATATCACAAAATATCTGTAATAATTTCAGGGCAGCGTCGCCGGATTCTTGTTATATGGTCCTATTCTGTACAACAGTCTATTTTGAAAAGACTGACCAAATAAAAGAATCCTTTATCTACTTATATCTATCTAAATAAATAAATAACAACAGCCCGTTGTTTGCTCATTGCTTAATTGGAATGAATAGTCTTCCACTGGATATTCTTTGAAGTGTGTCACGTGATGGGGCTACTGTGATGTTAATTTTGTACACTTTGGCGGTGAACAAAGCCACAATTGCGGCCATCACTTCACTTATGAAGCAATTTCGAAGCAGATTTTGGATTAGGACAATGAGATATCGTAATGGGGAGTTATAATTTTTTATATTACCGTAAAAGAGAGCTTGAACTGAATATTTTGTAAATCTTACCAAAAAAGAAAAACATTTTCGGTACGCGGTGAAGAACGATGTTCCTTTTATTGTGCTTCTTGACGGTTGTGGAAGAAACGGTTGAACTGCTGATCCAAAATTGTGATAATTAATTGTAAAACTCCAGAAAAAGGATTAAGGTTGATTCCGACCGGACCCGACGTCTCAAAATGTTCTGTTAGTGTCAATCTGGTGAAATGGATTTTAAGAAAATAATGTTTGAGTTCAATGAACAACTCCGTTAGTGTTGCTTACAATAGGTTATCAACAAATGCTCATATTACATTCGGTAGGGTCATGGAGGAAAATTTGATAGACTCTTCTACCGAATAAGTGACGTATCTAAAACGGTGACCAATATTTTGAACCTATGTTTAAAACTAAACGTGTACCATCTTTAAATTTTCAACAAAAATCGTGTACTTAAATTGGTCTCAATGTGATTGTTATTAACGAAATATCTTGCGACAAATTAAAAATTACCCCATACACAGATTGCAAGTTGTGAATGAGTTCATAATTGCTTACGAAATGCATACTTGAAACTTATTGCTAAAATGACAATATAATATAATGACGCGTAGCGTAATACCCTTTCGAGTTCGTCTCGGCAAGGTGGTCGCTGTGGCAGGTTTCACTGATTAACAATACTGAAACAGGCATAAATACATAATCGTTCGAGATTATCTAGTGAAACACCCTTTTCATTTTCTAACAGTAGAGCAGTCAAACCATAGAGATAGAAAATAAACTATAGTAACTAGAGAGGAAGAAACGTCAATTTTCATTTCAAAACTGGATTTTTCTGAATTTCCGAAAATACATTATTAGGCACGGAGACTGGAGGAAACTGTTTCCTCCACTTGCCATAAGCGTAATGTATTGTTACCATGCGAACTCAAATTGCAGATTGTGCCCATAAGAAGCATTACGAGTTCCTCTCTAGTTATTATATAATTCTATCTCTATGAGTCAAACAGAGCCAGATTCTCATTGTTTTGGTTTTGGTTTCGATTTCGCATGCTAGATTAATGACACTTCATTCCAAGTAAATCTAAAGTCCAGCTTTATCTTGGTCTAAGTTAAAGTCAGTGCTCTCGTCCAAATGTTATATATAAAAACACATTTCTACTTGAATACTGAGTGAGCTAGGTCCGACTGAATAAGATATTATGTGAGATGTGTTCAGCTTTTATTTTTCTCGGCCGATAAATAGGGATGCCGGAAAATATTCTCAACGGAATTGCCTAAAGATCGAATCTACTTGAACCTGACGAAATAGTAGATTATATTGACTTTTTTTATTCTTCATAGATTCAGATTTTATTAATTTGAATAGTCAACAGAATTAAAAATCTACGTGGATAAATCTACGGTTGCAAAAATTCACGTCTTTTGATCATAATATTCGGCCATTAAAAAGATATGTCTCTTAATTAAGGCATCTTGGCCACATCTTGTCCTACTTCAAAAAACTTTTCACACAAATCGCACTGGCGGATTGGTTGTTGTTCCTCGAGATTTAGTCCGCTCATCCGATGGCCACTAGTACGGCCACGTGAGTCAACCATCCTCCGATAAATTGGACGAAGAAACATCCAGATGATGAACAAAAGGAACAGTCCGAACAAAATTAAATTCAACAAAGTCAAAATGTTGTCCAGAATTGTCAATCCAACTGGACTGGACGAATTCGAAGTACCTTCGCTTCCATTTCGACACACAGAATCTGACAAAATAATTAAATAAATAACTTGAGGCTGAACTATTTCGTTACAAATCGACACAATGATGCAGGTTCTACCACAAACTTCAACAGAAACCCGATTTTAAGAATTTTCAGAACCCAGAACACTTTGAGCAAAAATTATGTGTAGATTAATTCACATAGAATTATCATTTTAGTTACCATTTGTAGATCCTTGAAGCATGGTTGGTAAGTTGTAGGGTTATTTCGTTCAATTCGTCCTGAAGAACAATGAAGATATTCTTTTTCGATAAAAGGCCAGAATAACAAGACACTGGAAATTCAAATGAATTTGAGTGTTGATTACGCGTGAATGCCAGGCAATGAACTGAAGAATTCGATAGTTTGCAAGCATAATTTTTTGTATTCATGCTAGCATAGTTTACGGAATTGCTGACTTGGGATTTTTTCGATTGGCTGTAGTTAGTGATGTATAACACTTATTTCTTCCGGCCCGACTTATTTCATGCAGATCGGCGTATAACGGATTTAGTTTCAACCAATATTCTCATGCCCTTTCGGCTGACCCGAATGTCACAATTTTTATTATATAGACAGTTGTAGTCAGATGTAATCGTAGCTTGCATATATCTGCCTATAATAATCAATCGTTTCTTATTCATGTCTCCATTATTTAAAATACTCAGAGTAGACTTATCTCGAACACTTAAGTAATTTAATACGAAGCAACGATTGTCATATTGGAAGTGATCAACTCATTACATATGCACGTAAGTTTACACATGCTGAACATTGGTCAGAGTACGGAGTGTAAAGATACGTAATAAAATAATTTTGAGAGAATTCTGAGTAGTCCAATGGTAAGATTGATTTTTTCAATAGAATAAAACTTAAAGACAGGAGTTTATATGATTAAAACTCTTAATTTAAAGAGCTACACCTTTTTACTAAATACGAATTTATATGATTTTAAAAAAGCAGGACAATAAATGAGCATTTTGTTGCACCACGATATACGCTACTTGAGAAAAAATGCATTCGAACCCGGACGTGTTAAAAATGACTAAATATATTATTGACGTGTACGAGTATAAACAACTTTAGTACTGCCGGGTTAAAATTTACTACATTATTTGGTTGACGCGGACTGACGATACATTGTGTTCCTGATTCCTGAGTCGACGCTGATTTTGTTTGACAACCCGAGAACACGCAGAGAGAATCCGTTTAATGTTCACCTAACAAGATTCATGACTCGTCAACGCCGACACGCATTTTGGATTTACATCTTGGATTGATAGCGTCTTCCGGGACATTAAATCTTTTTACAAAACTTTTCCTAGATTACCAGCCGACAGCATTTGATTTAATTTTATTTGACTTATGCGATTTTAAAAAAATATATAAAATTGTAACTTAGTAAAAAGTAGTAAACAAAATAAAATATCGGCTCCACCGGCTCGGATATCAATTTGTCGGAATTATTACCAGAATTTTAAATAAAAATTGTAGTAATGGTTATCACTTTGAATAAAGTTAGTTTTGCTCAACCGACTGGAGCCATCATGGCTTCTCGTGACCCAAATGAAATCAATACGAGTACACAAGTGAGTCAACTAACTATTCCAAAATCGTTACGAATTTGAGCTATTTTGTAGAAGAAAAGTCTGTGTTATAATCTGATCTGAAATATCTGATCTGATGGCAGTCATAATTCTTTCTCTTTGCAGATTCTTTGGAGTTCAGTGGTTGGTGAACCTGATAGTTTTCAAAGTCCTGCCTGGGTCTGGAATGTATCTTCCACTTGCTTCACTTTCGTACAAACTTGGGTCTACAAAATTCTTACAGTCTTGATGGCCCCAATCATTGCCTTCATTCTAGCCTTGTTGTTTTCATTCCTTGCCTTCCTGGTAAGTGTGCAAAAAATTTTATATTAAGTTACGATGAGATCAGTTAAAACTCTCTAATAAAAGACCTGCTTTAGAAGCAATAACTCGCCGAATTGGTTAAAATATACCGGTTAGGTACCCAAAGTGATGTAGACGAAGTCATCCATTTTAATGACTACTTTAGCCAGCGATCCCAAAAATATAGACAAGCTTTTTGAAAAAGGTCCTAAGGATTTTGCTCTTAAAACGTTATCATGAGAAATCTTGTCTAGGATTCCCTAAACTTTGGTCTCGCGACCCAAAATTTCACGTGAAATATTTTTTTTCTTCAAACGTGTAAAATAATGTAAAATTTATTGGTTGCATATTTGCTCATATTTTTGCCGTGAAATATGATATTTGTTTATATTACGAGAACTGATCTGGTTGAAGCGTATTTCTTATGAGACAGTCGATATTATTTAGTGGAAGGTACATCGGGATGATACTCATTTCCGGAATTATGACTTTCCAGAAAATTTGGTTCATTTCACCCCTGAACAAAATCCTTCACGTCATTTTTGCCTCCGTTCGAACATTCCTGGAAATCATACTGTACGGAGTCTTCAGTCCTTGTTGTGAAACTCTAGGACTTTGTCTATCCAATCTAAAAATCCGACATCAACGGATCTATGAAGCTAAAGATGAACCCCAATACCCTTTCATCATTTAGCTCCGCTACATTTGTTAAGTAAAATTCATACATTTTTGCATTGACGGAGTGGTTCATATTTCCAGAACTTAAATATTCAGGATTAAATGTATTATGCATTATTTTCTCTTCTTATTAATAATATATGTAATGTTATATTATTTCTTACTATACTACTGCACTGTGCAACGATTTATATCTGGCGTAATCGCCTTCCTATTAGCATTTGATTTTAAACGTTATTGGTATGTTCTAGTTGTACGGCGGATACAATTGAATGTTTAATTGTAAATTTGCTTTTGTTCCCACAAGATAATTTAATCAATCATTTTAAATTAACCGTTATTTATCATACAGGTTCGCAAATATTTCCTTCTATTTTTGCATAATAAGTTTTTCTGACGTCTGGTGAGTCCGTGTTCATCATTACACAGATTTGCACTTTCCAGGTCAGGTTCAACTCTTTCATGAAGTGACATGAAGTACAAACAAATACTTATATATTTCGTTTTTGATTATCCATAACACTTATTGTTTACAAAGCATTTTAAAAAGTAGCTTAGCTGCACAGAATTGACATATGTCTATGTGTGTTTGCCAAATTAAAATAAACCAATCATTTCATCCTTGTAATATCTAGTTTTATTTCATATTACTCTAGACATTTTATTTCTCGAAGAAAACATCTAATTTGCAACGACTTCAGAGAACACCAGAAATGATTAATCCTGAACCTTTGTGATTCAATGTTGTTCGTTCGTGTTCGGAAGATGATTGTGTCTTATTAGTTATGGCATGGCCCAAATTGTTTAGAAACTCCCTCTGATTATCAATGGTCTACCCGGAAAATATCATAGTAATGCCACACGATTAAATAAATGTTTGGAACTCCTAATTCCGCTAATATTCGTTTAGGGAAGACTCAGTCAAGGAAATAAATTTGATAAATGATACCAGAAGTTTTTTACCCCTCAAATACTAAAAAGGATTGACCGAAAAGTATGTCGAACCGGGAAATAAAAGAAAAGAGCTACGAAGTCGAATGCTTTCACTTTTGCTTTCTTTTCTTTGGAATACACGGGGGGTCAAATAATACTAGACGCGTAACGCCTGTCCAGTGCGTAGTGCATTAGATAATACTACAAGAGTAGGAAATCGTACAAAAAATAAGAATACGAGGAAAAAGTTGATGAATGAATAGAATTCTAAAGACAGACATGATTTGATTGATGGAGACGAATATACAATACAAGGAGATGTGTTTTCTTCCGATATATAGACAAGATTTACGTCTCTTTATTCCAGACATGGTTACGATGTTAAAGTATTGACCTATATCTTTGATATTACTTCTTTTCTCGTTTCCTTGAACTTTTTGTATGGAAATGTTAACTTTTAATCAAAACTTTTCTTATCTCGTTGGCTAAATTAAGTTGACCCGGATTGTTCTGCAAACAATGTCAATGTAGTGACAAGGAAAAGTTTTTTTCACAGATTTGCTGTTCCGACCAACCAACGTCGCAGTCAACGTGATAATTTAGAGAATATGTCGATTGTATGGTTTCGGAAAATGCCTCGTCATACGGTGTAATTTGTAAACAACATTTTGTTTCCGACTTCAAAATTTTGCTTCTTTTTGCTTATTTTTATTGGAAATGACCACTGTTGCAACAGTGGTCACAGCAATCGGTTGATTTCCCTTTGCAGAAGCTATTTCAGAATTTCATGGTGTTTCCTTGCTTTGAAATGAAAACTTCTTGTATCACATGTGGTCAAACATTCGTTTATTCCCCGTAAGTGTGGACGCTAGTTAATATTCTGGTGGTAAGTGAGATAGAAAAAGCAAAAGTAGAAACACCCGATTAAAACATCGACAAAAACCATGCTTGCCCGAAGGATGGAACACCCATCATAGCGAGAAGGTAAGAACCAGCATAACCATACAATAATTGACTCGTTTTTCTTGAATGTGTATTTTGATGGATATTTTCCCCATGTGTCCGGTGACACAAGTGACAAGTGTACCTTATTGGCCCTTGTCCTACAAAACTATTAGAGTTCATTAAGCTCTAAGGTCATGCGATGCGTGTTTTAGTTCAATTTCCGAGGAAATCTCTACAGTTTTGACTCACTTTTACACAGTCATCTTACTTTTTACGTGTATAATTCTATGTAAATTGGAAAGACCTTACTCTCGGTCTCGTCGGGTGATTTTACGAGATTTCGTTGCAAAATCCTGAGGGATGTGGACCTTGAATTTACTATTAAAGTACAGTTTCCTTTTACTGAGGCTAACAAAATAGGACCAGACTACAACCACGGAGTCAGTTCAAGAATTCAAGCCTGACTGTGGCATATTTTCTTGTTATGACGCCAAAAACCGACCAAACAACTCTGTCATTTTTTGTGAATACCCTGTATCTGTGCCACTGCATACAATGGACGTACTAAAAATGTCAAAATAACATTATTGTTACAAGTGATCATTTAATTGTTAGTATGGTGCGTGTGAATTGGAGGGTTGGTTGACTTGAGTTGAGTTTGAGTCATAGAATAATAAGAAATAATAAAATGGGGATAATATTGTAAGATTGAATCATTTGATTGTGTTTTGATGTGAGCGAGGACATGTGGATATGACATGACAGGACGAAGGAGGACAAGGGGACAATAAAACAAACTGTGATGACATGAACAACTACCCGGGAGAAAATCACCCGGGTTCTTCGTTCTTCCCTCCGCTTGGCACCATCCTCATTATATGGATCCTACCTGTCAAACTAGTCAAAGTCACAGGACTCCAAACTCTACATGCAAATCTAAACTCGCACGTACTTCTTTACAGGCAATTACTTCCTGGGTTGTTTGGAAAACCAGGTTCATTTATTCAACATAATAATACAGTGTGTCAGTCGGGTCGGAAACTTATGAATGTACCCGAACCATTCCGGCAAGTAAACATAGTTATGTCTGGAATGAAAGTCAATTATTATAATGCATGAAAACACATCCAATTGCGTGGAATAATAGGAAAATAAATAGACTACCAGAATTCTATTGTAGACCGGGTTTTAGAACTTTTACGGTATTCTAAATGCCCTAACTGTCCGACCAAACCCGAACCAGATCCAATACTGCAGAACACAATAAAAGTTGATTTACTCCACTGATATTTTGTCACTTGAAATGATTTTCCCTTTCGCTTTTGATTTTCCTTTGAATTAAGCATGTAATTTATGATCAGGCTGCGTTATTAATTTGGCGGTTCCGAGGACACTCAATTACACAAAAGCGATGAATATTTGAAGAGCACCGTGCTGCGACTGCGACACTCATCAACAGGCACCCGAATAATTCGGCCTTATTTTGCAAGACAAAAATAATTGGATTGGACAAGGAAACACAATCAATTCCGAGGCGTCACTTTCCGATTTGTCTGTGTCTTCATTTATTTTGTGGAAAATATTAATAATACATAAGGAAGCGTCAGGTGGTATTATGGTCATTACAAAACCTAATATCTAATCGTAAGTTCCAGTTTCTCGTGATTGCTGAAATTGAATGGTGATGACATATCCAGCCAGGTACTCATTTCTTGATCACACATTGACCGGCACGGCAGTACTAAAATATAATTTAGACATTTGTATGATTCATATCTTTTCAAAAGTATTTATAATTTCAGATTAGGAAAATGAAGAAAAGTTAAGGGACCTAAACTAACTGGTTGAATTTTTAATTTCTAGACTAGCCGGCTGAATTTTCTTTCAAGACTAGCCGGCTGAATTTTTATTTCTAAAGTAGCTGGCTAAATTTTTAATTCCTAGAAATAGAAGCCCAAGACTCATTTATAGCACAATATTTTTAATTGGACTAACCTTCCCTGTCTCGCAAGTTGTTCCTTCAAGGGCTGGATGCGTTGAGATTGAATGTGTCGTGTTTCCGCAATAAAGCATGGAACAAATATTCTACCCGGAAAAATAAAAAAGAAAGAATATGGATTACAACACAATGCTAGCTACTATTTGAATAATTTTGAAATATTTTACCCTAAGTGCGCGATTAGTAGACCTCATATACTATTACTTGTGCTAAGCGATGGCCACAGTTATGATCTCACTTTGAATCCGTGTTCAAGTCATACGTACTAAGGTAATGTTAATAACTGACGTCATCGCAAGGCAAAGAACAAACCCTTCAAATAAATTAATCACAACTGAAAGGTTGGACTCACATTGAACGGAGAAGTTTTTCTTACGACAGATGTAAATTTTTTCCCCATGGCCAATGCACATTGTTTATCTGCATCATATTTCTGCCCAGGTAAGGAAGAACTTTTGTAGTCGATTGTTCTGGTTTCCCTGGAGGATTCAGTGAGACATTCGGGCATCACTGCCGACAGTCTTTCCTTCTGCTCCGAAGTCCCGTATTGTATAAAATCCTTTAGATTTTGACTGGAACAATTAGACCAAGCTACTTTTCCTGGGCCAGTCGTCGGAGACATCAAATACTTGTCTTTGTCACACTCAGCACTCACGCCGGACCCATCATGCTCCATTCCCATGCTGTGACCAATTTCATGAGTGATCACGTAAACGACGCCAAACTGTGTCGCTTCGCTGATTGAGCAACTGTAGTATCGGTAACACATCGTCCCAGCCCAGGCTAGACCTTTAACATAGAATCATTCGTCAAACACGTATCCCAAATTTCAAAATCAAATATGTCAGTCAATTTGCTGCAGCATAGTGCTACCACACCACTTGATTTTGCCCACGCGAGGGGTTCGACCTCTCAGGCAGACGATGGTTGCTATAAAAAGGTTACCCTGAACTGCCTCCTGCTACTACGTGTATCTTCTCAATCGTGTATCCAACCAAACAGGATTGGAACACCTCTCGAAAAAAGTGAACGGCGACACATTCACTCTATGAATGTCCCGGACCTTATAACCCGCATCAGGATGGTCGGATTGGGCTGAATCTTGCATATTCGGATTCCTCATAAACTTTCAGTAATATAATCCATGCTAAAATTTTGTACTTCATGTTCCTGAAGTCATATTTTCATGAAAGAACCTTCTTCCTTGCACTGTTTGCCAGAGGTGTTCCGATCATATTCGGATATACTGTTAATTTTGAAACTTGAAGTTGTATCGATCTACCGGATAACGAAACGAAATTTACCCGCAGTAGCTGAACTACCATCTTCAACTAGGTCCATTCCGGTTAACATCAGGGCGTGGTCCCAAAGCTCATTTCGGATATTCAGGTCGCCAGCATAGTCACAAAATGTTGATAAATATTGCTTGGCTTTTCCTTTATGTTTATTACTGAGTTTTGTCGGCCACTTTTGTTGAATTTCCAAATGAACCAGTCGGAATTCCAGTGGTGTTCCGAGAGACGGCTGTTCGTACAGTAGGTCCATCTAGAATTGTAAATAGTATTGAGTATTGAGTATATAGTAAAATAGTAAATATTGTTGGCACCAATAAAGAACCAGATAATAATATCAGAATCCGGGTCCCAGTCCTGAAGTGAGCGGAAAGCTCAAAGACATCCGGGTCTTTTATCAACTTTCTGCACTGACGCTTATGAGGATACGTGACAATTTTTTTTACAAATGCCTTAATTCTGCGTTGTAATTTTAAATGTTTGGAAGTGGAGGACTCCAGCTCAAGATTTTGGTCCGTATAGTATTTTAACAATGCGACAGAAATGTGAAACTCACGGAATTCATGACAGTCAGCACGTAGTTTTTAACTTTGTCCGCTGTGTTCTTCGGGTATCTAATCTTCATTTTGGAATAAAAGTCCGCGTCGGCAAAAACTGCAATCTCTACAGTTTTCTTAGTCGAAGTTGTAGTTTGGCGTTTTTTACTTTTCCCGTCTGATCCTGAGTCATGGGATTTGGCGCTTGACCTCACTGACACAATGTGACCAGAGGTTTCATCAAACATTTCTTCCTCGCTATTGCCGACCTCTATCATCGTGTCTTGAAACGAGAGACCATTGTCCGACAAGGCATCATTAGTTTCCTCATCTTTTGTGTCATTTGACGATCTCTGTGCTTCTGCTGCTCTTCTTAGATCTTCCAAGGGTACACGTAATTCTAAATTTACAAATAAAGATAAATTAGCATGAGTGTGTACATGAAGGGATAGGCACAAGAGATGTCTAAAGTCTAAATACAGTTCATTAGATGAATTCAGTATGGAATCCAAGCTAATTTCACTATGTATGAGTTTAATAAACATTTCCAAAAATTATTAAGAAAATTAGTGTCCAAGGTTCATTTAATTGCCATTACTCAACCCAGAATAACCAAGATTGATTGTTATGAATTCAAACCCCCCAAGGTAATTAGGTTTATTTGTTTTAATTGCCATTTTAATTGGATAACACACCAAAGGAGAAATTAAAACTAGTTAATTTCGTTAGTCGGAATAACGTATAAATAGAAACCTGAAAGTACTTTCGCAACGGACCTGCCAAGGAAAAACAACGGAGAAATCAAAATAAATAGCGTCTTTGAAGGTACAGAGCTGAAGACGAAAATGTTATTAGTGGTCCTTTTAATAGCTTTGAGTTCGCAATCATGGGCAAAGGAAGTTAAATCTGAAGGGGCATGTGAATGTGGCCCAAATGTGCCTGATCAGCGGATTTCAGGTAAAATAAACTAAACCAGCGTTAATAGTGTACATAGGATAAGTAGAATTTTGAATGAACAAAAATTAAGTCTCAAAATGTTCAAAAATGTTAATCAGGTTATTCGACAGTCTATTGCCCCGAGGGTTGGGTTCGGTACAAAGAATCCAAATGTTTCAAATTATTCACAAATAGTCAAAATGCTGAAGGCGCTCGGAATACTTGCCATCAACACAATTCTGAATTAGCGAGCATTCACTCAGAGGATGAAGTTGACTTTTTAAAATCTTACATTCTAAGAGATGTGGCCGTGTCAGATCTTCGTTATGTTTGGATTGGTGGAATGAAGAAAGAAAATGTTTGGATCTGGGCTGATTTGAGCCCATTTGATTATACTAATTGGTGGCCAGGTTTCCCAGCTACAAATGAATGTATGGCTCTAATTGCAAGTCCGGGTGATGTGAAGAATAATCCGATCTCACTTGGAAGAACGGCAAAACACGATTGTGCCACAGTGGATCATTTTATGTATCAGAAATACCAATTAGACAGTAAACGTGTGGTATACACAAAATAAATGCCTTCTATCAGAATTTAACTTGCAATTCTTTCAATCTGAATCCTCTTCTCTTTTCTGTTGCAATATTTTAATTTCCCACATGTTAAACAGTTCAAAGATCACGATTGTATATGCAGTAATTAGTGAAATTAAAATATTAAAAAAATAATTCCAAGTACAATTTATGTTGAAGGTTTTACGGGTATTTATGAATAAGAAACAGAATATTGTTGACTCTGGAACAAATACAATCTCATAAATAAAAATTGAATTGCTGACAATGTTCTTGAAACCGATGCATTTCGTCCACATAAGGGTGCAAGTACTTGAAATATTTTAATTGAACTCAAACAAATTCAAGCTCAAATGTTAAAAATTGAGAGTTAAAAAATGAATGAAATTAATGTTTCCGACTGAATGTCACAAAAACCATTCCGTTGTTTGTTCTATTCTGCAATGACCTCAAACTTATATGCGGTTGGCCCGTTTCCCGCCATTTACCTTGAGGATTTCAGTGCTAGTACTTAATTAACCACCACAATTTCAATTTAGGCCTCCATTTCGAGCAATTTCCTTATTTCTTAAACAAAAACAGAGCGGCCATGGCGGAGGTTATAAAATGCGTGACATGTAGAGGAATACGGAATGTACAGGGTAGTCCATAACGTTTGGCTCCCCTATACACAAGGGTACTGGCTCGTTAGAACTTCGCTAGAAGTCTCTACAAAATGTGTATCTCTGGATTTCTCCGTCTCCCCCTGCCTAGGCTGTCGGGGTACAAAAGATTATGGATCACCCTGTAACTATATAAATTGTGGAATTTGAACTTGATTAAACACATGTTGTGACTATGACCTCTGGTTACGACTGTTGTCTATTCATCGATAGTAGACACAGTGTTTTTGTTCATCATGGTACAGGTGCCAATTATTTTGTTTTTCGACGCAGTTAGGCGTGACAAAGTAACAAGTCCAATTTTCCGCATACGATTGAAATTCATGCAATTTTATACCAGAAATTGTGTAATCACACCTTTATCCGTCCACCAAGCCTGGCTACATGATTATATGTATACTATTTATTGTAACTAAAATGGGTGTAGCGAATTAAAGACCGGTCCAGCACGTTTTGTTCCACCGAATAATTCCTATCAATATTTAGCTGTACATTTATGGAAGTAATTCTTCTCCGATCCAAAACTTTACAAGTTTCGAGACTAAAAATTCAGATGCTGAAGTCATAAAATGTTAATCTTCTGACATAATTTCCTTGATAGTTTAGTTATGTATTCAATGACGTATAGTAATAATTGCTAAATTCTAAGTGTAATTTGTATATGCACATTCTGGCCTTAAGCATATGGGGTGATCCAAAATTATCATAACGTGTGTGAGAAGCTAAACATTAATTTGGATGTGCGTGAAGTATAGAGACTATTGTCACTATGGCCGACGCCTTGCATCTTTTTTTCTAATATTATGTGATGGACAGCATGTTGCAATAAAGTGAAAAATGACGGAATTGCGGACTTACCATCAGAATTACACTGTGATGGAGTTTGAGGTTCAGGTAGGTGAATTATGTGTGGAATTTCTAACGTTTCCTGGAATGATCTGATTTCATCCAGATGAGGTTCAATCATCCAATGTCCATCTCTGCTCATCACAAGTCCACTCTGTAAAATAATATTATACGAAATATGTCAAATGTGCTTTTCATGAGTATAACTTACGATTAGTACGAAAGAAAATATTCCATATTATAAATTGGCGAAACCATGCAGAGAGTAAAACTCGAATTAAATGCACAAATTTTCTATAGCGGTTTCAAAAGAGTTGAAAAAATTGTCCGGATTTGAATCGAACATTGTACTTTAAAAATTCCTCAATCTTATCATTGACTCTGATAGTTTAGAGAACGGGAGTACACTGGTCGGGTTCGAATTTTACAAAACTATATAATATGTATAAAACTAAAAATGAAGCTAACAAAACCAAAATTTTCTCCACAGGCAGAAAGTGCAGCCTTTCCTTCCGGGTCCGACGGAATTGACCCATGGTACAAACAATCAGACTTGACCTCTTCTCCCGATAGGACTTCTGGCTCCTCATCTTCACCATTCTTTATTACGACTCTGGAATTAAAATTAGTGTTTCATTCTTAAGTAGCGAAGTACACACTACTGACCGAAGAATTACGGACATTCGTTATCCCACAAAAGTTCGTGGAGATTCGTTAAATATTTGACAATTGGCGGAATATTGAGACAACCGAACAGTTCAGCCGATTTTTGCTGAATTCGGCATACCCGCGGTAATATTCAGTGTGTCTTTCCGGTGTGTCCGTTAGGTAGAATATGGAATTAAATAAATAAATTGTAAAATGTGTACATACTTGAAATCATGTGAGACTAGTGAATTCTTCTTGTGTAAATGAATGACGGTTGTAGAATTTGTAGAAGGTCGGTATACTTGAATTATATGGAAATCTCTCTCGCTCAGGTCCCTTTTGTGTCGAAGTCCAGTTATAAATTTTATTTGAGCAATTTCTGGTTCTATGAAAGTTTTTTAAAAAAGTACATGAAGAAATGCTATATATTATTAATATTTTGTGATTAAAGTTGCCGTTCGAGACGAATATGTTGCGTGTACACGTGAATTAGATTCGGTATGAATTCCAAGCATTAACAATAGAAGAAATTGACATTTAAAAATCAGGCGTTTGGTTTCCGGTAATTACTTAAAACATGAATTGTCACGCTAAAATACATCCCTACAATGATGTAATTTTCGCTATTCCGTTACTCTTGTAATGACGCCCTCAATATCAAGTGAGAAACTATACAGGGCGGCTAATATGTATGGTGGCCATTCATACTTCAAGTACTGTCTAAAAAATAAAAACTGTTCAAAAACCCTGCTCTGGAATTCGAGAACTACCCGAACGTATTTAAGTTATCAACGTATTATCGTCCATTTTTTTATCAACTAGCTTAACTTCGCACGAACTCTCTGCAGACGACATATCTGTAATGCTATCCGACTCCCACTGGTTCACCGGTAGAAATTTTTATGACTCACCCATAATAACAGGTAAAGAAATCCGACTTCTGTAGTCGAAAGTCAATAACTTGTCGGAATAGCAATTTCTTGGATTTCATTAGTTCAGAACTATGTTTTGGCTAAATTCTACACGTTGTCATGAAATAAACATGTGGAAGTAGATCTTACCGTGCTGCGAATTTGGCATTGAGACTATTCTTGTGTTTTGGCGATCTTTTATATCGCCTATGAGTCTGTGTGCTGGTCGCAGAATATGGCCCTGTAAAAAATAAAAACAATTTGTAAAAATAATACAAAATACACGCATTAAGTTATTCGCCATGAGTGGTAATCAAACATCGTGGCGTAATATCCATGGAGGTCGGATTGCTTCCATTTAGCTCAGAGATGACACCCCTAGTAGTAGGATAAAGCACCAGTGGAGGAAAACCTCTTTAAAGCAATCACAATAAGCAGTCTCTGAAAGCGTATCAGGCTATCAGGAATCACACATTTGCACTAATGTTTCATCCAAGAAATGAGATGCAGGATATCGAATTTCGACACCGGAAGATTTTTTACTCGAAGATCCTTCAGTATAGAAATGGCAGCATATTTTTCCTACAAGAGTGAAATTTCTAATCTCTACATTATTTCAAAAAGAATACCTGTGACGTATTGACATTCCAATTAATGACTACACAAGTTACAAACAAAGTCCAGGTAAAACTTAAAATCCAGGTAACAACACTGGCACACAAACTATTAACTTGCATTTTAGCGAGAAAAGGACTAGAAATAAAGTACGTAATATTTTAATAAAAAATGGTGGATGAGTGCGCAGAGAGCTCACTCAATATTTGACTATCCACATTCCGCTCTTCCTGAAAATGAATCTATAAATTCTAACAACAACTTCCTATTTTCCGTCCTCTCCAATTAAATCCGTTTAAATACATTGTACATAGTAAAACCGTCCATAGTTGTCCATCCCATCACATTTAAATTGTAGACTCGGCTGACCGTTTGTCATTTTACTTTTTGTCCGTACATTGTCCGTGTCCCTGTCTTCCTTTCAGAATTCAATTCCGCATCCGTGGGGATGCCATTGATATTGAATCCATCACAAAAGAGGAATTCGAATCTCATTGCGTGCTCGCTATTTTTTTTATTATATTATTATGCACAATTGGCTCCAAAAAACGCGATAATCGACCCTAGCCTTACAGCTAAAACAACTTGAACAAATTATTTTTCATATATTTGCACGCCAAACCTCCCTTAGATATGCTTCCAGATTGAGATGCTTTGAAAAGAATGGAGAATATCAAAAATTTGTTGACTGAGTTCCCTTTTTGTTCCCACATTTTATTTAGTTGTCAGTTTTAAAATAAACATGGATGCGACAGCAAAATAAGCTCTTCTAAATTCCAACAACACAGCAAGCACAGGGTCTCAAATATGTATTGAGTGTATGAGTCGACTGTTCATAGCCAGAACCGTAAAAGCTCACATAAGGATTGTAAATCCGCGTCTAGAAAACCCTGTACTGTAGATTTTCGGCATAATCTCAAGAATCGGCGCACATGGTATGAAAAGCACACAGAAAATCAATGGTTTCTTATTAGTCAAGTTTTTTCTTAAATCACAATATTTTGCAATTTTTTTGCAATGTATCGACGAATTCTATATTCTGCTGATTTCATCTCTAAACTCCATTTAAGACGATTTTCTACGTTAAGTACATTGGGGATGGTATTTTGTGAGTAAATCAACTTTATTAGAATTTGTCAGAATGCATGCATAAAAATGATGGTGCGGTTCATTTTTCTATTTGTAATATTTTCATGGTCAAAGCAACGAAGCAATAAATCGTTTTAGTGTTATCCAGGCTGCGAACAAGCAGGTAATATTTGTCTCTGAACAATACTGGAAAGTCTCTAGAATACCTCCATAATTGTATATATTATGTGGAAGGTCAAAGCCAACTCTCTGGACAATTCCAGCCAAAGAGACAACCGTTTTCATCATAATGAGTGAGCCGTGAGCCAGTCGTCAACAATGAATTCTTCAATGGTGACAAAAATTAGCTGAGAGCTACTGAATACAATTTTGGTAGTGGATGTAGATGGGAATGATTGAATTCGCACTATTAGTTATACTATTTTTCTGAATGCACCGTGACGAATTGCACGATGCACTCTTCTACCTTCTTTATCGTATTAAAATAATTGCAGTGTCAGCGTGTCTGTTTGATGAGGCGTACTTCCTTTAACTATGTCCAGTTCCATTCAAACTCAACTAGGTGTGGCTAATTAAATACATTTGTTTGTCTATACAGTTGATCATTTTGACTACATTAGGTACAAGTACGTCATGACATTGTCAAACATGAAATAAATGTGAGCTGCTTAAAACTACCGGCAGCACATTAAAAAAAGGGATATTACAAGAATTCCAATCCTATTTTAGCACAACTGGTATACTTTCGAGAAACGGTAAACTTTCAATTTAGCGAGGATTGAGGTATAATCGGTCTCTTTATCTTGGAATGAGAAGTATACAATGGCTTAACTTTTTTTTGAGAATTAAAATTATTTCGAAAGTCCTGCCGATTTTGTACTCTATTTGATGACATCAAATAGTCGAGTCCACCGGGTTTGAAAGACTCAACACGTCCAAAGGACGGGCTTCTTGTTAGTATTTCGTATGCTCAATAATGGGTAATAAACTCATACGGCTCTACAATTTGTCAGTGTCTTTATTGTGTCAAACGAATTACTTAATTGGTGCTGGGTGGTATCATGATTAGAATAGAATTTGTTTTAGTTTATTGTATTTCTTGGAATGAAATGGTCGTCACATCGAGGCAGGTTTCATTTCTTCGTGGCACATTTTCCTGCACGGCAGTACTGGAAGATAATATTAACATTTATATTAGTGATTACCAGAATACTATAGTACGACATATTTTGCAGAATTTGTCCAGATGAATCACCTCGACCTATACGGTTATTATACAATTTGTGGAGAATTTAGACGTCGTAGAAATGTTAATCTTGTAAATTTTGTGAGCAATACTGCGGTCCTGATTTGAAATACTAACGGTAGGGTTCGAATTGTTTTCGGAATAGACCACAAAGACGATACAGTAAAAATAGTAACCAACAATTATAATCCTGGATTATTGTGCATAAGTGTGTGCACATGGGTTGAATTGGGCTAGGCTTATGTCTTTCAGAATGAGATACTTATTCCCAAAATCGGATTATAATCGTTCACTTGAAACACCTTGGAGGTCTTAATACTGCCAAAACTTACAGATTAACATCTTTATGAAAACTTGTGGTTATAAGGAGGATCACTAACTGTTCAGGTTTTACCATTTACTTTGTAATTGAACTAACCTTCCCTTTCCCGCATGGTGTTCCTTCTAAAGCTGGATGACTTGAACTGACCATCTTCTTGTTTGAACATAAGAGCATATCGCAAATATTCTATCCAAAGAAAAAATACAAATGAACTCATTCATAATTAATGAGAAATAAATTGTTCAGAACTAATTTGAGATCTACACCGGCTGGTTTATCACGCCCGGTCAAGTTCTATATTCTAAAAATTCTAATTGATTTAGATCTGTCCCAAAATATTTAATGATAGTTTCGAGAGACCGCGAGAATGTGAGTGAATTGGTACAAACGGCCGATTAAAAGACCCGGCTTGTATTTTCTTGACTTTCACCACTTTCTCCGGGGGTGAAAGCAGGAGAAAGAACCTGGCTCTTGTCCGTAATTCAAGATAATCTTAAAAATAATGCTTACACTTCCTGAGCCAGATTTTGGGATGTAGGGTGAATAGCTACTTCCACAAAAGAGAGTACATTGAACGTTCGCATCATATTTCTGACCAGGTAAACTTGGACTTGTAAAGTCAATTGCTTTGGAATCGGATAAACTGGTGAGGCAAGTCGGAGTGGGATAGGGCCCCTTTCCACTAGCCGTTCCGTACTGTAGAAAGTCCTTTAGATTTTGAGCAGAACAAGTGGACCAAGTCAATTTTCCTGGGCCAGTTGACGGAGACATCAAATGCTTGTTTGCGTCACACGTTTTGCTTGGGCCTTCCCCATCATGATCCATACCCAGACTGTGACCAATTTCATGGCTGATCACGTGAATAACGCCCAGATTAGTACCCTCACTAACGGAACAACTGCTGTGTCGATAACACATTGCATCCATATATGCTAGTCCTGAAATTCCAACAAATTATATTAGTTGAACGCACATTTACATTTCACAACATGCAAGATTTTCGTGCAACAACTTTTTATTGTACAATATTGTACAATATTGTATACTTAATATTGTACAATAAAAAGTTGTTGCACAAAAATCTTTGTTACTAATTGATTATTCTTATACAAAGTTTGAGCAACTGCTCGATCAGGTTGGTGAAATCTGATCTTCGTATTCGGGATTTCCTTCGAGGAATTTGACCGATTTTCATTTTAAATGAAAAGTCAGATTTAACCGAACCGGTCGGTACACTCGGAAAAGTGATAGGACGGAGACATATTCATGTGCGTGCATAACCCCAGGAACGTTCCGCTTGAAATTGTCTGTTGTGATGTTCAAAATTCCAAAATTTTGTGGATGGATTATGTTATTAGAATTTTATAAGGAATTCCCACATGCAAGATTTAGATGAATCTGACCATCCTGATAGAAATTGTAAGTTCCGGTGCGTTCAATAGGGTGAATGTGTCTCCGTTCACTTTTTTGGACAGGTCTTCAGTTCTTATCCGGAGACCCTATGTAACTATTTTTTTTCGCCATAGCTGATCCGAGTGCTGCCCAGACATTAGAGGATTTTATCGATAGAAGTTACCTGCCACATCAGATTTTCCGTCATCGTCAGTTAGGTCCATGCCGGTCAACATGAGGGAGTGGTCCCAATGGTGGGTATTCAGTTTGCCAGCATATTTACAAAATGCTTTTATGTATTTTCCACCATTTCCGTTATGTTCACTACTTAGTGCGGACGGCCACTGTTGTTGAATTTCCAAATGAACTAGTCGGATTGCCACCGTTGTTCCCAGGGACTTTTGATCATAAAGAAGGTGCATCTGGAATTGATGACAACAAAGGTTAGTGAGAAAATAATTCTGTAACTGAGTTGTACGTCCGGACACTTATTACTTTGAAATTTCCACTATGCTCGGACGAATAAAAATAACACTGACTAATTAGAATTCTCCACGAAAATATAATTTCTTTACAACCGGGTACGGACACATGACAATTTACCCGACGAAACCATAATAGATAGGTGCGCACCTGTTTTTAACGGACCTCGGAGTTATCTCCAAACGGGTTCATGTTTCACTGTGTTAGATTTGAAAAATGAGACCTAAACTCACCCCAAAAATGATAGTCATTACGTAATTTTTGATTTCGTTCACTGTGTCCTTTGGAAATATACTTTTCATTCTGGAGTAAAAGTTCGCGTCTGTAAAAACTGCAATGTCCACTGCTTTCTTTGCCGAACTCCCGGATGACCCCTTTTTAGGTTTACTACTCCCTTTTGTCTTTGTCTTTGTCTTTGTCGCGAACGTAACAGTTTGGCCAGAAGTTCCAACAAATGTCTGTTTTTCGCTATTCCCACCGTCTATCATTGTGTTTTGCATTGATTGACCGTTATCCGAAGACAGCTCATTAGTTTCCTCATTTTTACTCTCATTTTGTGATTTTCGAGCCTCCATTTCTTTCTGCACTTCTTCAAGGGGTAGTCGTAATTCTGGACAAACAAATTAAGGTTAAAATCTGTAAGAGACCTCTTAAATTGAACTTTATGAAGAATTTAACCAATTATCGAGCGTCCTTCGAAATCTGACGCGCGTAATGGCGAATATTGGAATCTTTGTTAGAAATTACTTTTATATATTTATTTTCGCACCCAAGTTTCGTTCAGTCGGTTTGATGAAACTTAATTTGCACAAGAAAATGAGAAGCGGGATAATAATTGCAAAACCCGACAGAACTATATTATGAATTAATGAAGAATCTTCAAACTTTTACTCTGACTGACAATATTTGAAAACAAATATTCAGTGTAAGTTGGACACTTGTTAAAATGAACTGAAAAATCGATCCTGATGAAAAATGATGAAACTGTGTACTTACTGTCAGAAGAAGAACCGCAATTCTCTACCGCCTTCTCAGGTTCAGGAATAGTAATTACGTGAGGAACTTCTGACGTACTCTTGGATGTTTTCATTTCAGCCAGATGAGGTTCCATCATCCAATGTCCATCATTACTTATCACAAGTCCACTCTATTAAAACAATACATTCACAACATTTTGTATAGTTATAATTAGTGAATTTTCTATATAACCATCATTCATACAACAAATCCACACATAAACGTCCAAACTGCTTCTACGTCATATAATCTCTTCATATAATTACATGAATCTCCTGCCATCCGAAAATCGTTCCGAGCCTTGATCGTTATATAGAAATACCAGTGTAAACGAACGGATGTTCAACAATGTTTTATACATTGGTTTAGGGTAAACTACGCAGGTTGAAATCATTAATTAAATTCATTCCTAAAAAAAAAGAAATTCTCTTCTGATACGAAAACGGAAAACATTTCAAAAGAATTACCCGGAAATTGTCAAACACGAATCTCTGCGCATGCATGTACATTATTGCTTACTATAATCCGACTTAACAAATGATTGGCATTCGCTTTAAAAGATTCAATATAATTCTATAAAAGGCATTGACAAATTATGAAGGTCAAGTCTTCACTTGTGATTGCTATACATACAATGATTACGTTTGTTTCATTCTTGCCGGAAATCATACTGAAGTAAATAATAAATTCTAACAAAACCGAAATGTCCTCCGCAAGCTGAAAGTGCAACTTGTGAATCTGGCTCAGATGGAATTGTCCCATGATACAAACAATCGGATTCGACGTCTTCGCCAGACAGGATTTCTGGTTCCTCGTCGTCTCCGTTTTTGACTACGATCCTGGTATGAAAATTAAATACTTCGGTATTAACTAACCAGGAAACCACCGAATCGTTCAGCCAATTAATCACACACTCTGAAACCTGACCCAAATATTCCCACTTCGGAATATGGTCCCGGTCGCGGTACTCGAATCAAATATTTTTAAATTCGGCTGAAAGCTTAACAACACTACGTAGTATATATGTTAGGATCAAACCCCGAAAACGGATTTGACCAAAAAAAAGGAATTAATTGCCGAATTCAGCAATTAATTTTCTTATTTCAAGTTTTGACCGTTTCTCGATCATGCCCCCTAGGTGTGTCGTATCTGCTTCGCCATATGGAATTTTGGGATATGGTCGAATTTCAAATGCCACACCTAGGTATGGTCGTTTTTTTCGGCCAAAGGCCGTTTTTGGGGGTTGAG
>JAQGCA010000130.1:0-42550 GCA_034698945.1 Protaphorura quadriocellata | reverse complement strand
CCTTACTTAATTACTACTGACTCTATTTCTAGAATAGGTTTACCCTTCCCAAAAAAGATCTCCCAACGACGTTTTCCTTTCGTTATCTTCCGATAAGATTAACTCCCTAATCCTTTATTTTTAAAAAAGGAAGATGCCAACCGGGATAAAAATAAGTGGAGTCAATGTATACCCCAGCTATCTACTAGGGGTCATTTAGTATCCGCAGAATGTAAGACGATTAGCGATTTAGTATCAGTGTCACCCGTCAGATTTCAAACGTTACATCGGAATCTTTTTCTATCTAGATTGCCACAGACAGTCTTCAGGTTATTTTTGTAGTTAATGTAAGGCAACGTTCGTGTGAAGCAATTTGCGAAAAATTACCAAATTCAGGACAAACGAAACATTTCTTTGCATACGCAAGTCTGACGAGATGCCTTTCAACTTAAGGAGTAGTGTGCGGTATCCTTTAGCGGGCTCCTTTTTTGTTTCATTTTTATAGAATTTCTTTCTTTTGTTTTTCTAGGAATGACAAGATACTCTGTCCCGACATGTTTACCATTGGGACAAATGAATGACCCTTGTATACCAAACAATGACCCTCAAAACTTTACTCTATCGTATCCATCGGATGAAGTCATTCAAGTAAAGGAGAGCTTCCTATTATTTTGCCCGTGCGACAAACTTTTGGAGTGTAACAAGGCAACTGTGTCATGTCAGACGACGACTCAATTTGAGGATGACTCTTTGGAGCGAAATGACTTGACAGAATAAACTAGTACTATTTGTTATGTATCATTGTTATTTGTAAATTTATTCGCGTGATTTTTGTGATTAAAGATGTGCATGTACTGCTCAATTCATGTTATAAGCTGTTTCATTTTTTACTTTGTCGCCTCGAACAGCCTAGTCAGACTGCTTCCGGGCTAGTCATTCCGCTCACTATCTACGCAGTTAGACAGCAGACTAATAAAGCCGAAACCTGCGACTTTACGTACGCTTGAATCGGGTACTTCTTTGAGTGGATTTTCGAAAATAAATAATAATGCAAAACTAAAAAGATGGAAATATTTTTCAGGTTATTATAATTTATTTGTTCTTGTACTTACACACGTTTAACGAACTAAAAATTGTACAACGAAGAGTTGAGATTATGCCAACCCTTTATTATTCATTGTTACAATCAAACTTAATTACTTAATAATTTGTATATACCACTCACTAATATTTACAATTTATGTACACAATAAATGTTGCATTAAATTACACGCACACTCTTCGAGCTCTTTCAATTTCACCCATACATAATTTTCACATACCCCGTACTTTCATCTCATGCACGCGACGATTGATAATTTAAAAGGTAAAAGACAGTTTCTTGTCAGACAAGAAAACATGATTTTTGTTTAGATGTAAGTTAATAAGTAGAATAAGTTATTTTTAGTTAATTAGTAATGACTATCCTGTGGGTGGTTATACTGATTTCCAAACTCCGAGAATGGGTTGTGTTTACAATAACAACAACATTGGAGGGAATCTAAAGAACTTTTTCTTAATTAGTTAATTCCTTGGAGCTTACAAAGCCATTTTTATGCAATCTCATCATTTTCTCAATACGCGCCCCGCAAAATGAAATTAAAAATATATGTACAGGGTTTGTATAAAGAACAAACAAAAAAATCTCTCTTTTCGTTTCACGCCCTTCTTAATACCATTTTTCTTGTGTATTATGTTATGTATAATAGTCACCTTATTACCTTCCGTTTGGCAAAGTAAGTTTATTTTATTTTATTTTTTATTCCTAACGTACAGTCTTTAAGTCTTATTGCAAAAAATGAGTATTTTGCCAACTTCCGTCGTAACCTTTCTCGCTACCGCTACTTCATCTTAATTCCATTACATTCTAGACGGACAGATCATATTATGATCGTGACAATGACTGACGCATTGGTCAAAATTAAAGAAGCCCAAGACGGACAGATCACAAGTTGAACCAAAAAAACACAAACATATGAAGAAAAACATCACAACAATTTCATTTCCTTCCTACCGTAAAACTTCGAAAAAATTCCCCACTGCTTTCTCCACTACGGAAGTAGAGAAAGTTTTCAGAAGACATACCGGAGTTGGATTTTGAGCACGGGCACACATGTCGGATAAAATATTGGGAGTCCGGGACGCTATTCGAAGTTTTACGGTAATCCGTGTCCTACATTTCTCTAAAACATTAAAATCGAACAAACACTGAACCAATTCATTTTGAATAAATATTATTAATAAAGAATTAGGAGTTTAAAAAACTGGCGTTTGGCACTTAAATGAATAAAAATGAGGATGGTAAATGTACTTTTTGAATTCTACGATAATAAGTATTATTATGCGCCACGCAAAGTTGGCTACAACAATGCAAGTGGAGAAAGTCTTGTCATTTTTGGTAAAAGTTTGTATCTTCAAGAAAGGATTCCATGAGGCTAGTTAAGTACTTACGCGGTTAAAACAACATCATAACATAATTATTTAAAATTTCATAAATAAAATACTGAATAGTGGAGGTATTATCTCCATGCAAAACTGTTGTCATTTCTTTTTGTAAAATAAATTATAGGAAATGTTTTGCATACATGGTGCAATAAAAGTAAAGGTTCGTCGTAAAATTAACAAGTGCATAGTATGAGCCGCGATTATGTTTGAGAAATTAATAATTAAAACTCAGAAACACAACCACGAGTTCATTTGAACTTTTACTAACCTTCAGCTTTTGCGAAATTATTTTTTATATGATTGATTTCTGTAAAATTAAACACCCAGTAATAGTAATAGCAATGCAATGCAATGATTTCGTCAAAGGATAAAAAAGTAAGTCAATCAAAAACTGTCAAGAGCATGGTTTCATTTCGATGAAAACATTTTCTTTTTCCTTCTTCAAAAAAACTTTGTCAGTCAAGTCCATGCGACAAAAAAAAACTTATATTCTATATTATCACCGAAGCAAAGTTTTGTACCTTCCCATACTTATATATATATTAGAATCTTTCGTCAACTCCGACCAAGTTTTTTAAGACTTGTCTGCCTTGCCTGCCACTCAAACACACTCACACCACACAAAGATTCATTGATTGAACGAAGTACAAAAACTTTTCAATTACACTACACTCTCCTCCTCAAGATTCTTTGAAATTTTCTTCCCGAAGTGACTCGATCCGACGGTCGTGGCGGCGGTCGTCGATGCACTATGACAATTGCTAGGATTATTACTGTTCCCGTTTATACTTGCCGTGGTCACAACCAATGAACTATTATTCGACTGTGCGGTCGAAGAATTATTACCACTATTAGATTTGTCTTTGGGAACGGCATTTTTGGCACTATTGGCACTTGGGAATGGGGAGGCTGTCGTGGTTGGAGATCGAACAGAGTTTGTATTATTTGAATTTGCATTGATCCCATGGCTGTAACCATAAGGGCTTGCTGAAGACTCGGCGGGACTCATTTGACTAACTTGCTGAGCACAATTTCTTTTCTCTAACCAAATTGCATACTCCGCCTGCAAAACAATGAGAATCAGATTAGGAATTAGTATAGTCGGTAGTCACAACTTAACACAACAAATTTATTATTCACTCATGTACCTGTGCTAAAAGTCTTTCAACATGTTCTAATTGTTCCTTGTGAGATAAAAGCCTTTGAAGCCCAGCGGAATGTGAGTTGCTATCCAATGATTCTGTTCGGGATAAAATGTGCTCCGTTTGGTTCAACAAGTGCTCAACTCGACCCACAATCGAATTATTCGGCGTTGGATTTGGTATATAAATTGGAGATGCTCCAACATTTGGGGTAGTGGCGCTTGCGCTTGAAACACATATTGGGTTAGTGGGAGAAGTAGGGGTCCGATCGTACAATGGTGTCGATCCAGGTGTTCGATGTTGTTTTGGCAATGGGAGTATCGGCAGTCGTCGAATATCTTCTATACTTGAATTTCGTCTGTACTCTCTTGAAAGAACAAAATCAAATGAATCATAAGTATAAACTTTTCAGCGAATCCGTCTAGGGATATCCGACCGAATACAAGATTCGGCATTTTTACCGGATGCCAGTATCTGTAACAACCGTACGTCTGAAATATTTACCTGGCGTATACAATTTCAGGAATATCCATTCTCCCGGATTTGGAATGAATGTCAGATACAATGCCGGAATCTGGCGTCACGTCATGACTCGATTCGCTCGAACAATATGGCGGAGGATTACCAATCCCAGGTAAATGATTTGGTGGACCATGTCCATTTAGCTGTAGCACAAAATTTCTGCCGGGATGATTAGAAGTCGGCGTACTAACGGCAGTGCATGGAGCAGTCACAGCTGAGTACCGAATTCGGTCTATCGTTCGGGCCAAGTCAGTTCGTCCTGGGCCCAAACTCCCATTTGCATGGTGCATATTATGCGGATGAAAATTGAAGTGTGACGGCCGTCCTGGTACTCCGCCGTTCAAATTGGGGATGGAACCAATTTGTTCAATTGTGTGTGCAAGGGGAGGTCCATGTGACCCTGTAATCAACATACAAAATAATTTGATATTTTCGAAAAGTATGGCAGAAAAATACTCAACAAATATTTAAATGATATACTTTCGCACCTATTGTGTGACCCATGTTATTAATCCTGGGTCTCGATGTATCATAAATGGAATCGATAGTTTTGGTTAAGTCTCTTGAAATGGAATATATGTAGTCTCTGGGGGCAGCGGAGAGGAGAACACGATCTGAGCCGCTATGATTTGATCCTGTTGAAGAGCCAGCATTTGCCATAGAGGCTACTTTGACACTCTCCAGGCTAGCATAAATATTGTTCGAAGCGTCCCGATCATCCTTAGAACCAGGACCACCAGTGCAAAGTAAGGGATTCTCAAGTCCATGATTAAGGTTTACTTCTCGGGACACAGCCGGGGTTCCGAAAACGACCTTTGTTACAAGTAAACTGGCAGGGGCTGGTTCAGGGAGTCGAAGACCTTGGGAAAATCCGTCCACCGGTGTACCCGGTAAGGAATGAGAAGGTCCATTGCCCAATCGGAGCGGTAGACCCCGTCCGACGCTTGAGCGGTATTCACCCATTCTTTCCCCTGAAAATTACAAGTTAATAATTTCTTAACTATCGATACTTGATTAGGAATTGGTTAATTTATAAGTACACATACCTGGAAGAGCTCTTTCGCCAAAGGTCTTCCCCCTTAGAGATGAGCGGCTCTCGGTAGGGCCGCCAAGTGTCATCACGTCCGCCCGAGTATTTGAACTATTACAATTAAATAAGTTAAAATTATAAATCTGCAATTACTGATTATAGACTCTTCTGTAAAAAAGTCAGCGTCCTTACCTGCACATGGGGATGCATCTCTGAACAGCAGTATTTGACGATACCATTGTTGGGAAAATGTCTGCATTCATCAACCCAACGTTACTTTTATTTATCGGGGCGCGGGATAATCTGAAAGGAAATTTTACACATATTAAATTCCATGTCATGTTGAAGGAAACTGAACGTAGGAACCAAATACGATACTCACCTAAAAAGTCGAACATCAGCAGAAGAAATAGTTACAAGAAGGAGTAAAATGACTATGGCAAATTCTAACATTCTAGCACACAAACTGAGGACCCAGCCTGTCCAAGTTGATGAAGCATCACACTCTCCACGATTCTATGAATTTTTCAAAAGGTAACACCAAAAATTCATTAAAAGGGACTCCAACCGCCGTGTGTGATAACATGAGTCGAAAAAGTAGTGGTTCTAAAACTGGGTCAGACGGGTTATTGTGAGTTTAAGATTTAAGGCTTCTGCGTTTAAGCTGGCACACTTGCGAAGGTCAATATTGGGAAAGTCTATCGAGTATAATAAGGCCAACAAAGTAGTATAAATGAAATCTACAGAACAATGGTAGATTTATTCGTAGAACGCTTCAGCTATACATTCTACGGAGTTATTACTTGGCCTGTTCTGTAAAAAAAAATTCTAGAACCACTTCTATTGGGAACAAAACTTTTTTCATGGACTTACCAATGACACTGAGATAATTATCATGGTGGCAAGACTGAGAGCTAGAAGAGCAGCTCCAAACATGGCTCTTGCCTGGAGACATCCCCATTTAACAAAATATCCTCTTTTCTTGAGACTTGAGGACAAATTATTGTTCCCATTCCCCATTCCCATAGACAATGTCCCATTGTGCGAGGACACACAAGAGTTCAGAGCACCGTTTGAAATGCTTGAGGCTCCTCTCTCATTTGAGAGTCGAGAGTAGAATGTTTTAAATTTGAGGAGGTAAGTAACTGCCATGAGAGCTAGAGAAACATGTCCAACAATCCAGGATACTTGTGACAAGGTCCCATGATTTGATGGATCAAAATTGGCACTCAAAGAAATTGCGAGTGGTGGGATAAGGATGAGGAGTGAGATAAGCATAACAGAGTGACATGGGATTCTGTAACTTTTGACGAAAGGAAGTGGGAATCTAGCCAGTTGCAGAGCAACCAATATTGTAATACTAAACAAGGCGGCTGGGAGTGTTGAGACAATCGGAAGCCACAAAGGTCTTGAGTCTGGAGAACAAAATGTTCCAGTGAGAAGAATGAAGGCTCTGGAGGATGATGTTGTGAACAGGAACAATAGGATCATTGAGAATGGAACAAAATCTGTCAAATCAAAAAAAGACCACACAACACTGATTAAACCTGTCCATTTTCATCAAAGAAAGGTTAGGAGAGCGTGAGTCAATTTCTCTTAAAAAGACCTAGAGAGAATAAAGAAAATAAAGTTGGGTCTTCGGAGAAACGTTACCTCTGAGGCGGAAGTGAAGAGAGTACAAGACAGCCATGGCAAATACAAGGCAGAGAACGGCTGCAATTGAGAAAAGGATTCCCATCAATTTGCACTGATGCTTCCAAGCTCCGCAGAGTGCATCACAAACGATGTACTTTGGTCCTGAAATCATCATAACAATCCAAAACATTAGACTTTCACTCCTCAACCCTTTTTCCAACTTATACCAGAAAAACTATTTATCCCACTCAATTGAAACAATTTCCCATTCTCTTTCTCCCCAGTTAGGATTACGATTACTGGTGTGTACAGGAAGTTCCAAAAGTCCCATTTCCCTCAAACCTATTCCGGCATTTTCATTTCCCCCAATTGCCGTCTTCGGTGATACTTTTGGCTAAACCCCCCTTCTCAGTTCGGACTTTATTAAATTCGTTACGGAGAAAATAGAAACACCCTGGTTATGCCGCTATCATGAGTTCAAGAAAATCCGGAATCACTTCCAAGTCGCCCTAGATCCCACACCCGCCCTCAAATGTGAAAAGAATAATACGATCTGTACGTGACGTAATGGGGCAGAAGAGGGCAAAGCCCGTTCTATTTTATCATGCCAGTCTTTCGCCTTCTCAAAGTTCGATTCCAGGACCACAATCCTCACTACCAAATTTCTTGAAACACAAACGAGAGCATCCCCCCATTACATTCGTCGAAATCCTCACTTAAATAAAAATAAAGAAAAATATCCAGGAAATCCATCCTTCTATTTCATTCCATGGAATGCCTCCTTACCGTTCTCGTCACGAGGGTCAAAAGAATCTTGTCCACTCTGTCCACCAACTTCTTTCCAAATCCCCCTCTTCCCTTGGGCCTCTCCATTTGAACCCAGAAAATTCTTCCCAGCGTTCTCTTCATTCAGCCCAGAATCTTCTTCATCGTAAGAGTATGGACCAAGACCATCCCCACCAATCCCACCCCCGCCTTTATTTTGTTGGTGGTGCTCTACCAAATGATTCTTTGGGTTAAATCTATCATCTTCACCCGGGTGCCCAGACCCACCGTGGCCGCCACCGCCGCCAACATGTCCATATTCCCCACCGCTACCACCGCCAAATCCATCATTCCCATGTTGTTGGTCCTCGAGCACTGTACTCCGTGACGTGGCCAAATTACTTGGATTTGAGAGTGTGTGCTTTGGGATTGCAATGTTATTCGTCATTTGATCCATGTTATACATTGTAGGAGAACGATTTGAGTTGGCTGGGGATGGGACGAATACAGACGGGTTTTTCGGATTTTGTGAAGGTACCCGGGTACCGTGATGCCCATGGCTACCAGACGATGAACCTCCTCCTCCACTATTACTATTGCTACCAGGGTAAGAATTCGACCCTAGAATTCGATTGTTGTTTCCTTCAGACGCGGCTGTATAGTTTACTTCCGGTATTAGATCTAACAGAGGGTAGGGACAAAAAAATAAAAGGCAACATTTCAGACATTAGAATCTCAACTCATAGAACACAATACGATGCTACACTTAAACTTCCAAGTGACAGTCTTGGACTAATAAATCCTTCTAAAAACTCATTTCCCCCTTTTCACTCTCTAGTTGTTCCTCTCAGAGGATTCACATTCTATTCTATAACATCGGTTCCCAGACTCATCTTAGTCTTGGAGACTTGACGACGACAACTGTCTTTATAAAACCTCCATAAAAGGGTCCAATGGGGAAGCAAGTAACATAAATACAACATAGTTTCTTAAATTTTTCCATTGGGGCCAACAGACTTTCGAGAGCCAATACAGACAGACAAGAATCTGTCTACTTTATTTTTCAAAACGTTTCGTAGGAATCCGTTTTATCTTCCTTTCCTGTCATCACGAATTCATTCTAAAGGAGAAGGTCTAATAAATCCCTAATTATAATAACAAAGGTCTTCGCTTGATTTGATTCTATAAACAATAGGCACCTCTGACGTCACCGACAAATCTACACTCATAACGTTGCGATGCGAATTTGGAAAGAAATAAGAGATAGGGTGTTGTATTTTACATTTATTTGGTTGGTGGCCACTCGATGGATAGGATTCTAGAATTTATGTAACACCCGGTGTTCAACCAACAGAAATGTCAGCGACAACTTGTTATTTTGGTGACGTCAGAGGCGCCTATTGTTTTTGGACGGACACAGTATGAGCGTGTGTTCATGTGAACACTATTCGGTTTGATTTTACCAGCATTTTACAAGTCCGTAACCTTCTTGACAATTCTGAAGATTTGGTGTCAATCTCACATGTGAGTGGACTATACCGTGAACTAACTATCTAATTTTGGATCAAATGCGACAGAATAGTGTGAATCTGAACAGAATTTCTTATTAAGAGTGCACCGTTCCCTTTCAAGTACAATTTCGGAGTTAATTTTCAGAGTAAGAATCTCGGTTCCAGTTCCTGCGCACACAATCTCCCAACACAATGAAATTAAATTTTGAGAAAAAGTAAATTCCTTCAGCCTTAGGGAGCTCAGGTTCCTGGATCTTTAGTTTACACCATGCATGTCATGTACTACATTTCCCTACGTACTTAGTAAGATTAATTAAGCACGGGAAATTAAGTGTGTAATAACTGGATCATTAGTTGAAGTTAATGAATAAGCTGGCTCAGAATGGCCGACGGCAGCAACCACACATTCTATTTCCCCTTGTCAGTCTGAGGCCATTGCCTCCATTTTCCACTACACTACATGGATGAAACTGATGAAAACCTCATGTACAGGTAGAGTCATAACTACTCCCTGCAGCCCAAGTTTGTAATTTTTTGCAATGAGTGGGATGTACATTCTAAAACGTATTTAATGAGGAATCAATATATCCGCGAGTTGGATTGACGATAATAATAGCTCAGTAGAGTCTAGATAGAATTCGCTACAAATCGAATGTCTCATTTTCTGAGGTTTGGGTGGGTGTGAAGTTATGAAACACCCCGTGGTACGTTTTTCCTAGATAAACTAAAACTAAACTTCCAAGTCTCTGTTCCTTTCCTTACCGTCCAAATTCCAAGTTGAAACTGTATTTCTCTCTGCCGTAGGGATCCTTCCAGAACTCCCAGCTAAAATCCTCGTCACAGCAGGGTTCGAAAGAATCGGATTAAAGTCAAATGGATCTCCAGGTGCGGCTGGAGTGATTCCAAGTAATGGATGAGCATCTGACTCTGCCTCAGAGTGGATTGGACTTAAACTCTCTGAACCAACTTTAGAGAACACGGCACTCGTGTCCTTCTCCAGCGGTTTTGTTTTGGGATGATGCTGATTATGTTGTTGTTGCTGTTGTTGTTGCGTCAACTTTTGTCCTCCTCCCTCAGTCTCCACTTCTGTGTCTACATTACTGCTACTACTCCTATTATTGACCCCTTGACCTGAGTTTGGATCATTACGATGCGATGAGGGCGGGGCCTTGCCCTTATCTTTCGAATGTGGTGAAGGTGTTTGAAAATGTCTTAGAGGTGGAGGTTGAGTTGACAAATGTGGGGGGTTCAGAATCAACGGTGGCGGTGGGGGTCTTCGTCCAAAAGCTTCACCACCCCGTGACATCCTCAAGAACCCTTCGTCTGTAAAGAACAATCATCATACAATACACAAATTAAGATCAAATTCAAACTTAAATTGCCCATAAAATCTTGGACAAATCTTCATCCCCGCCACACTTTCCCCCTCCACCCTCTCACTAATTTAAGACTTAAAATCTCTCTCTTTCTCTCTAACTTGTACGCACGTACTTATTTATGGCCCATTACCAATTAAATTACATTTTAGGTTCTAATGTGAAAACTGGACAAAGAACATTTCGTCATAAATTGTGTAGTCGTCGGTGTCGGAGTCGTCGGGCGTCCCATCCCCCATTTTCTCCATTAACTTCCACTCCACGCAATAGTGCCTTTCAACTTTGGAGAAAGTCATGAGTGAAAGTTAAACTAATGTCTATACTCAACTCAATTCCATCCAGAAGAGGAGAATAGAAAGACTCAATGTATTTCGTTCTCATATGTATTGTTTTCTACCCCTTCCTAAGGATTTTCCCCTCACTCACGCACGCACTCAGTCAAAAGATAACAGGGAAAGAAGAAAAAAATGCAAAAATCCTTTGGATATAAAAGAACAAATAGATTCAAAACGATTTGGGAGAGAATAGGAGCTCGGCGTGCGGGACGGGAGGCAGTAAATGGATGATGATGTGCTCTTGTTGAAAGACCAATATAATATTATAGGTTATAGGGAGATTTCGAACCGGAATCCGAATTGAAGTCAGGGAGGAAACGATTTGAGGGCAGAATAAAAATAACAGCTACTACTACGACTGTATACCTCCTCCCTACTACTTTACTAGTCCCCATGATTTATTGGAATTGAAAGGTTTCAGGAGTTAGTAGAAGAAGATATCGAAAAGATGAAAGTTGGGAAAGATTTAAAATGATTCATACATATTTTTACCAACTCTCAACCCAACTAGTATACATAAGTTCTCCAATTTTTTAAGCAAATAGCAATGAAAATGAAGCAGCAGTAACAGCGGCCGAGGGAATTTCTACAAAATGTTTGCATTGCATTGCATTGTAAATGATTCCACACGCACACACGCACGGAAGCGCAGCCAACGACATTACCGCAAGAAAGAAAGTACACAAACTTTCTACAGCAAGAAAAAAAACTCGCTGACTCCAAGAATACACATACAAGAAGTAAAAGTAGTAGTAAAGATCTTCCGTAAGCACAGATAAAAGTCATCCATAATATTTTCCCTTGTTTTCTTTCTTGCATACAAATTTCTCAAACTACATACATAGTGAGTAATACTAGGACCAGGACCGCACCACGACCAGCACCAGCTGAGACTTAACAGTACTTCCTTGCTTTTGCTTTCTCTTCCTCAATCAAATAAGTTGGGCAATCTAACCTAACCTAACCAAAGTACAGGGTAGACAAAAAAATCTATCTCGGAAATGTTACACGTCATTAGCCTCAAGTATATCTTCAGAAAATCAAAAGAAAGTACACTCATGCTATACTCGAAACCTCCTATGAAATATCCATCTCGAGCGTTAGGTTGAAGTATTGCACAAGCTGAGCACCTATTCATTCATAACTTCTCAGCTGTAACACTAAGGTCTCCATATAATTTACTCAAAACTCGTCAACATTCAATAAAATCAATACTTAACTGGAGGGAAAGAAACATTAATTTGGACTTTTACGATTTAACGGGAAATTGGGGCTGACAGAAAGTGTACCACATGAATGGCTAGAAATGGCAATTATTTGGCTAATTATCTTTTTATTTCTATTAAATTGAGCAAGTGAAATTTAAGCATCACATTTTGTTTGTTCATTTGTTTGTTTTTTAATTATAAGTATTTGTTTAGAATTAAATTCAAGCTTTATACTCGGGACACACTATTTCCAGACCTGGCATTAGAAGGTACCGTTCTTGCCACACCCTGTACAAATAACCATAGACACATACTCCTTTGCATAACATCTTAACCTATCTTGTTTCTGCGTATATAGATAGTACAGATAGAATAGAACCCACTTATCGTTAGTCTCATCCCTTCCGTGCCAGGAAGGAAGGAAGTAATGCAATTTCTGGGACATCTCTTTGCTTGCTTTCTCTGAACCGACCGAACAAGTATAAAAACTTTTTCTACTCAGATATCATAATAACCCGGGTTGGCTCTCTCCAAAGTTAAGTCCAAAGTCTTAAGTCTTAAGTCCTAACCCTTAAACCCATGGATAGGAATAATACGAAACGAGGACACTTACTCATGCATCAGTGGAAATAATGGAATTGGCCAGGCCAAAGTTCAACCACCCGTTTATAATAAAGGATTTGACTTTGTTTCTGATAAATAAGGACTCCACACCCCACATTATGATACTTATAAATCATTAGACTCATATCACTTCATAAAACCAAGTCATGAGAAGGAAAAGCAACTAAGCAACCTGTGCCAAACGATGTAGTTTGATTGTGTCCCATAAAGTCATTCCTTTCTCTCTCTATTTCATTAACTTCTTGGAGATATCTTAAACATTTCACTTCGTTAGTCACCAAGTCGAAACTTTCTCATGTGTGTACCATCACATCAAAAACTTTGAATGACTCATTCTCACAGCATGTTGGCTTGGGTCATCAAACTAACTAGGTCTGTAGGTAAAGTAATAATCATAGTAATGAAAAAGTTTAAATGTTCAAAATTAAATTCAATAAATTGAATTCCACGCCCGTCCGTCTGACTCAGAACATGTTGAAAAGTGAAATGACACGACCTTTCGTCTGGTAGCATAAGATTTGGAACATAAATCGAATTAGAAAAGGAGGGGTGGGAAGTATTGTTGAATGTGGAATTTAGTCAGATGCTAGAATGAACGGGTTCAGAGGTTCAGACAGACATATAAATAAATATGTCTAACAGAACAAAAAAAAACCTACAAGGGATAAAAATAATGGAAAATCGAGGATTCCCATTCCCTCACCCCGGCGGTCTTTCACAAATTCACAAACTCTTCCAAAACACATTCATCTCCCTAATGTTGTTCCCAATAATTCCTGCACCCTTCCCTTACTTTTACACCAAACCACCCTTGCGTATATCATCAGTATTCCCAAATTCCCTTCATCCCATAGCACTAGGAAGTAGTAGTACGTAGTATGGCAGCAGGTATAAATAATTCGTGGCGCGTGTCCCAGTCCACATTTATCACTTTTATGTATTTTCACATGAAAAATCTATTCAACTCAAAAAACCTTTACATTTACACGAACGTCCATGTCCACGTCCGTATATGAATTACAAAAACTCATTCTACTCCTACTCTACTCCTACATTACTCTCCCCATTGTTATCCTTATGGAACTTTTCTATAATCTACACGTAACGTGTAACCTCGGAACCCGGGTAAACCGACTGACGAGATTTAAACTCAACTAAACTCCCAGCCCATTCCCAATTCCCACTCCCTTTCCGAGTCTAAATTTCTAAAAACCAATCTGATCTCAACTCGTACTTTCTACATTGCATGCTAGATGTGAGCCAAAAAATGGACGTTGTAGGGAACGTGTCGGGTAGCAAGTGTCGGGGAATGAAAATGAAAGGGTAACTCAACTCAACAACTTCGCAGCCGGACTTTCCCTTTTCCACTTTCACTGAGAGACCGACGGAAATCCAAGGAAAAGATAAAAGCTTTCTGCATTTGAATTTGTTTCACTCTCACACGCACATATACACATATTTTCACACTTTCCACACACAAGCAGAGTGAATTTAACTCCATTTTATCAGGTCACTCATTCATTCTTCCTCACTTCATCCCATACTATGGATTTCCACATTCGTCCATATTTTCTCTACGCCCGCACCAAACCCACGACTTCCTATTTATCTTATCTCCAGGCTAGGCTTAGGCTTATTATTAACTTAGCTAGCCAACCTTTATCCAACAAAACACACTTCAACCCTTACGTTCAGTCTCCACTAAACTGTGCAAACTTTCTCCACTTGGAAATTTAATTCCTCTCCTGGTCTTCTGGTCTCGGGTGGTTTAGACTTACCCATTGTCATTGCCAACCAACACACAAAAGACTAACAAGGGACAGCATTCGGCTGAAAAACCCGATCCCATCTTTTCAGAACGTAAACTATGACACTCGCCGTACTCCAAGTTCCCTCAAACCTCCGTAGAACAATGCGTACTACTTCTTCATTTAGAGTAAGGAATGGGAAAAGCGACGAAGAAGTAGACAAATAATTATAAAGCATCGAACCCCATTTAATGTGTGGCCGTCGGAGAGAGCCCCGATATAGCAAAGCGGCAATAGCAGATTTCAAGTGTGGGTAGGCATGTTAACAAAGTTTCGATATGTCATATTCATTCAAATTTCCGGCAATGAACTGATATTCGTTTCTGCATAAGATATTTTAAACCCGTGATCGGGATAGCAAAAACGTTTCCCCGTGAAATTAATTTTACACCCAAATACTGTTCCTTGTACGTCAAAGCCTTAAATTTCATTTAAACCTAACTTGAGAATGAGAAATTACAACAATTCCTCTCCTCCTTACCTAAACCTACCGCCGACCGACCATAACGAAGTGTACAGTGTTAAGTTAAATAAGCTTGACTTGACATTCGGTTTTTGCCCATGAATCTCTCACCTTAAGACCAAGGACCATGTGTTCTTTCCTAATAACCCGTACACCGGAACCGGGCAGGTGGGTAACTGGTGAAGAAGGAAGCCCAACAAACCATGTAAACTAATAATAATAAATTTAAGAGACTCTAGGACTTGTACTCTTAACTTAGTATTTTCATTCAAGACAGGATTCAACCGACCAAACAACTATCCTTATATCCTATCTTGGGCTTCCTCTCAATATTGTGCAACAAAATACAAAACAGTTCTACAGCATATGCCGTCTTCGTCGTCGTGCCACTGCCGCAAGACGTGCAGGGCAGAAAGAATCTCATTTAGTCAGGAATTTGGAGTCTTCTCTCAAGACGTATGGACCAAGAAGATGAAACTCATCTCATCTCCATCCCTTCCCATCTCAGTCCGTGCATTCAACATCTGATCCATCGGCTTTGGCTTCGGCGGTGGAACAAATACTTCTCACAACAGAAACATAGATAGGAAGACATGGCGCTGGTGTTAAGGAAAAACTAACCAGAATCCAACCACCCCGTAGGTAGACCATAGCCAATAGCCAAGTACATAGTCGCAATCACAAGGAACAACCTTCGCATGTCAAATTCAAATACAAATTGGTCCAGATTCTTCAGGATTAGTTAATCGTTATCCCTGCGGCACGAATGATATTGTGGCAGCAAGGAGTTTAAATTTCTTCAATGGAGCTTTTCCTAATGCTGTTGGTACATTACCTAGGCTAAATGAAAACTACCCCATTCTCTAGGCGAAAAAAGCGATGATGATTAACTACGTGCGAATCCTGTACATAATAATCTACATCTGGCGAAAATCGACATGCAACATTTCTATTGACATAATCTTACAACTGAAAATTTAGGAGGACATGAGAGCGGAAAATGAGAATGGTTTGTGTCTGAAAATCAAATTTTCATCTTGAGCGAGGGGTTCTTGAATTCATGGTCGGGAGATTTGAAATTACTACATACTCATCCGGAATATTTCTGACAGCCTACTCGTGTTACAACGGAAGAGTATTCCTCGTGAGAGACTGAAAGTCAACTCGTGTCGTGTTTTCTGAACCCGAATTCATGTAACTTCGCCCTACTAGTTCGTATAATCTAGCCCAACAACAACTCCTTCTTTCTTTCTAGACAAAACCTTGACTACGGGACTAACTCGTTCCTTCGTTTCTTCCTTCGTATTATTTAATTTTTTCTTCTACTTCATTCTTCATTCTTCGTCTTCCTTCTTAGGTACTTGCCCTCCCCATATTTGATAAAAGAAGACGATGAAGAAGAATGAATGACCACCAGTTCTGTCCAAGCCAAAACTAAAGGTAAATCCAAATTGAACGAGGATGGACGCATGCTTGTTTATCCGACATCCCAGTCCAAACCCTTTCCTTATGTAATAAAAAATGTATAATCTCACTCACACACAGTTCACTCCATAAATGCACATAACTCTTAAAATTCTATCAATTCCCCATCTTTTTTCCATTGTCCTGAATAACATTACTGCATTACATTACATGGAATCGTACAAGTTACTTACTTACAATTTTGTTCAACATTGTGGTAACCCTACTTCTACAGTTTCTGCAGTTTCTACCGACTACTGCTGATGTTCAGTGAACCAACCTTAAATCTCACAGCTTGTTCAACCCTCAATCCTTACATGTTCCCATCCTATCCTACTCCACATTCTGCAAATTTATAGCCCCTTTTTCCTCCATTCGATTCAAACACGTAGACCGTACCGTAACATTTTCCCCATTGCTGCATGGGATATAACCCATAATACGGAACAAAATCTCTGACTCCTTTTCCATGAGCCTCAATTCAATACACTCCTCGTTACATGATCATCACCAACTCATCCAAACTCTTCCAAAACTCCATTTTTCCAATTCATTAACTTTGTCAACCCGACGTATCGTATCTCTTAACATTATACTCGACTCGAGCTACAGCAGAACTGAGCTCCGGATTTCTCACTCAGATGACATACGATACAATCAAAAATCCAATCCAATGAACCAGTCACCTCATGTAGCGTATATATGAGATCCTGGACTTTCCCCCCTAAAGTAATAGTAAAAGTACTTTTCATCCAAAAACGGATACATATTTCTTTCAAATCTTTTCAAAATGTTCCCCCTCCTTCACCAAAAACCAAAAAAGAAATCCATGGTAGAGTCGGAGTGTTCCTGTACTTACGTACTTATGTACTTAGTTCCTTCAAATCTCCGATTCCTCTTATGAATTTGCTTTTGGATTGCATTCCCACACATACTTTATACATCCTATCAATTCTGAAGAAGGCAGGGCAGGGTAGGGCCGAAGAAGATGATCTCCTTTCTACTAGTAAAACCATATAGTACTATAAAATAAGTTTATTTTCCAGAGTCTACTTCTGGCTATCTGCTCATCCCATCCTAGACTAAATCCATCTATTTGCTTTCCCCTATGGCACCTCAGTTCCAGTTTCCAATGGAATGCAATGTCTTCCACAGCAAAGAACAGAGCTCGGAGCTAGCTAGCTAGCTAGTCCACTTCCAATGTTAGAATGTTCTCTCCATGTACCACTGAATTAATGTTCAACGTCAGACAATCAATTACAGCAAGTCTACGTAACATACCTACACGGACATGCCATAGAGACAGACAGACCCCGGGCCCGGGCCCCGGACCAGGACTAGTTACCCAGCATCCAGCATCCAGTACTATCCAGAATCCACATATTCCACTACATTACTCTACTCACTCTATTCTCCATGCCCTCTGTGCCCTTCCCAGTACTATCTCATCTCTCTCCAGTACTTTCTCCCCCTCTTCTAGTCTTAACAACCCATGCATGCGTTCATTCTTCGGTCCATTCAACAGAACGGACCGATATAATACGTCCGTACAGAAAGTTCAGTTCACCTCCTAGAAACTACTAGAAATGAGATGAGAATTTGGTCGATCCAAGCCTTCTTCGGTCGGAGGGAAGAAGGGGGTAGAAGTGAATAGAATAGAATAGAGAAAGAGAAAAGAAAAGAGAAAGAAGGAATGGAAAGGACAAAAGACCAAGAGTGTATAAATCCTCATAATCCCGTCAAGTGAAAATGCTCTCAGCTTAAATGATCTTCGTCGTCTAGGGGTGTAGTCCTAGTCCTCCCCTTGTAAAAACTTAACTCAAGTATAAGGAAGGGAAAAAAAAAGAACAATGTTAAAGAGGAAAGAGTCCGGTTGTCAATAGTACACAGCACAGGTCAGTCTTGAGAAGTCAAACCATCGTCATCGTCCTTGTCGTTGTGTGTGTCCCTGTGAACATAACTACATGGAAAATGTCAAAGCACAACCATCGTCCATGTCCTCATGGGACCCATTCTTGACACTGACTATTTGCCCACGACCTGAGTCCTTTTTTGTCCCATGTCCAATGCCTTGTCTCCTATCTCTTCTAAGGAGAAAGTCGTCGTCGTTGTCGTCTTTAGGACTGAGGGTGATTACTGGGAACGAAGAACGAACAGCAACTCGAAAAACCAACGAAAGGAATGGAACAATGCGAAAATTCCGTGTTTAAGTACGTACTAGACACGGGACATGGACCAGCATATATATTTCCTTCTTCTTTTCTCATGCATTTTGTTCCTTTCCTTACATTTCAGTTACTACTTTTGACTTTCACTCCATTCCTGAGTCCGACCCTCCCTTTTTACTTACCCTCTCTTGCCCACTCCTAATCTCCATCTCACAAAATAAAATAATTCTCTAGTGTCAAACCATTTGCATACATTCATTATGCCTCTTGACTCCAACTATACGACTACGACCGGAGAACGACTTTGCTTTTCTCAATTCACTGAACTCCACTCCCCCTCCCCTTGGTTTCAAATAATATCAAGTCGGAAGAGTCAAGTGATCTTCTCTACGTTTCATTTCATACTTTTTAACTAAATCCAAGAAAGTAGGAGAGATAGAAGAACGTGAATGCACGGGTAGAAGCTCACTGATGAAAAAAAAAGTTAAATTAGAGCAGAGAAGAAGAGATTTCTAAGGGAGTAGAAAGGAAATAAAAGAGACAAGGAAATCAAATTTGACACCTTGAAATAGAGTCTCTTTTCTTACTTCCACTACTTCCCCAAAGACGAATAAACAGAACCAAATAATTTTCTTTCGTACAGCCAAGAGACTCACAACCACGAGTCAAGTTTAAAATGTTTCATTTCTCTCATTCCATTCTTCTCTTCTACTTTCAAAAGTCTCTTTTTTTCCCTTAGTCATTTTTATTTCTTCCTTTAAATGCACTCAATTTTCTGTGACCTAAGTAAGTAAGTAAAAAAGAGCAGGTCTTTATTCCATTCTATTCTTTATAAGCAATATAAGCTCCAAAAACTCTGGGTATGCCATATATGATCGTGATGACACTTCAGTACACTAAAGCTTGAAACCTCATTTCTCTTCCCATTGGTAGGATTACGGATATTACCTTTGAAGAGATCCTCCACGTCTGCCACAGGGGGGCTTGAGTCTGCCGCCACGGCAGAGGAATTCAAAAAGTCAAATATTAAGAGGACAAGGCAGGCGAGTGACCAGAGGGGAATACCTCGGAGGAACTGAGGTCGAGGTCGACCTTTGGAATGATAGTTGACTGGCCACTCCATTCCCTCCTTTGATCAATTCTCCACGGGCCTCAACCTGTAATCAAATAACAAAATTCATCAACAACTTTATTCTCACTTCTCTTCTACAGATTTATCTAGCAAAGTAGGTAATATGTCTCCTATTCCGAGGAGTCGTATTCCCCTGACACTTTGATATATTCTGGACTTGATCGCTGTTCTGGTAATTGTTTTGAAAAGGTTTTCCTACACTGGAGTTTCCTACCGCTACAGGTACATTCATTAGGCCAAATGAAATATCCAACCCATTCTCCACGAAAAATAAGTTCATATCTTACCACGAATGTTATCAACAATGATATTATAAAGGCCACATTTTGAAAAAACAAATAATTTGAAGACACTGATCGATTCACACGGGATGACAAAAACTAACTGACCATGCCGTTTACGAAATCGCCACGTAAGCGAGGAATTCTGAAGCGGACACGACACGGATCCCCGAAACGAAACAAGCCTTCTTCAAAAACAATATTATTGCAGACTAAATTCCAAACAAACACACTAAAAGTATTTTCCGATTGAAAAACAAACACCGGTGGGGTCAGAACCCAGACCGTGTAGTAGTAATTTCCTGAGTTGTCTTCCTTTTTTACAGTTAGTTAAAAGTTACGACTCAGAAGACAGAGACGAGCGAACAACAAATGTACTTCTAAATTTTACAAACATTTCAAAGGAGCCAGAAGTAACAAAGGACCGGGACGGTACCGTGATCATTCCCATTTCTATCCATCTGAAATTGACATCAATTTAATTTAACCAAGTCTTCCTGTCATCCCGTGAATGATTTCCCCTAAAATTACTTTTACAACACCTACAGACTATTACTAATTCTACGAAATCAATTAAGAGGAGTGAAGATTGTTTTCGAACGGGATTAAATAGTCAGGCCTCGCCACGACCGACCGACCAAGTAAAGTTTCCTGCGTCATCATCGTCCTACAATTCATTTCATTCACAATTCAGAGTGATCATTTGAACGAACTTAGCAATTCTACAGCAATTGAACAGATCTTCAAGTCAACCAAGCATTCCATTCCAATTACATTGCAATTGCAATTTCAATCCCGAGCCAACCTGTCTACCTACCTATTAACTACAAACTAATTCAATCTCACAGGGAACACTTTTCACAAGTAAAACTACCTAAAATCAGACTCTAAACGTCACGTGTAAAGGATATCCAAATATGACAATTTAATCTGCAAGTAAAATTTCGGTTGATTGCCAGAAATTTTTGTATAATTTTCACTAAGTCCTACCTTTTCGTATATAATGGGTTAGCGGAGGGAAGGACGGTGTGACAGACAGAATCCTGGGGCAATGGATTTTATTTGTATAGTATTGACTTTTACATGGCGAAAATATTCCTTGTCATTCAAAGTCAAGCCAATCCAAAGTTTTCCTTCCCCTTTGAAAGTCTAGAAGTCAAAAACCACTTTTTTTTTGCAGTGAAGGAGTCATCATCGTCACAGCGCCAGTGCCACATTCGCAATTCCATTCAAAGGAAAAGCTTCTTCGCAATGAATAACAACAATCATTTTAAAAAAACAGTTCTGTCATCACAGACCCATTACCCCCTTCCTTTTCCTTCCTTCCTTCACGTTTTATCAGAGGCACCCGCATGCTTGCATAGAATACGATACGACGACCATCACTATTTGAATGTTAAATTCTTCCAACCAAAATCCTTAGAGAGCATAATTCGCATGTATAAAACCATTCCATTTCATTCCCTCAATCATAAAACTTAGAAACGAAGGAACGAACGGGAATCTCAAACAAAAACAGTTTGTTTGTTGGTGAAGTGGATGATATAAGTGTGGCTGAGAAGAATAGAATGGAATTCTCACGGAGAAAGGAACGACGAAGGAAGAGATCTTCTCAAATAATCCTCAAATGCAAAGCATTCATGAAAGATTGGCACAACTGTAAACAGTTTACGCTCTTCTAAATTGTACACCTCTTCCTTCCTTTCCTATAACTCAATACAGTCCCTTCATCATCATAACTTCCGTAGTTGAATTTTCCAGCAGGGGGTTTCATCTACTCGATGAGTTCAATCCCCGGGGAACACAGCTATTGTCCATTATGCAAAAATATTCTCATATCTCAACCAACAGTTGCTCTCATTAAGAGGATTTTTTCGAGCAAAAACCTTTCGACGACGACAAGGGCCAGGAGTTTCTATTCAAACACTTGGCTCTCATCTCATGGTTTGAGACAAAAAAAACGGCATAACTTATTTCACAAAATACGAGGGCTGTTTCCAAATGCATTTGCAGTTTGGATTTGCCCATTAAGATTTAAGTCCCACCGTCTGACTTTTCGTAATTCTGGTCATTCTGAGAAAATTTCACCAATGTATTTCCAATGACAAATATTGCAGATTTGGTGTATCGTATTAAAGTTTTGAAATTTAACTAATCAATAGTATGAATTACGGGGATCTGGCCTAAACATAAACCAATGTACTGCGGGTGTTTATAGGAATTTCCGAAATAATAAACAACAAACCTAAATTTACTCAACGAAAACGGCTGAAACCTTAGTAAACGGCCCACGCATTGTGTCGGATTAGTCTGACACAATCTTCACACAAATTCTCTCGCGAAGGAGAATACTGAGACGAATTGTGATTGAAATATTAAGATTGCCTCGGCTGACCGCACTTGAATACGTGTTTGTTTATTTGGGAATTGCCTTTTATTTCGGTCAAGGGTAATCACAAAGAAACCCGAAAACGGGTGCGTGCTTTCTCCATTTCGTCCTATTAACCCCTCCCAAAATGGAGAGGACTTGAGATCCTTTTCTTGAAACCTTCGGCGTCCTTCATCCGTGGTCTTGTTCTCAGAGAACAGTCAGAGTCACAGCTCACAATCACAAGATTTCCCTTTTAAGTTCATCTCATTACATTTGGGCTGGGAGAGAATCTGACTGAGAGTCAGAGAAAGATTCAATTCAGGCAGAAGTAAAGCATAAAGCAAAAGGAAAAGGGAAAAGCTTATGTGAGCATCAGAAAGCTCTACACTCCCTGTCTTATCCTAACCTTCCATGCCCTGACATTCAATTCAATTTTACCTTCCTTCCGCTTCTTAACTTAAGAAGTCTTACAAAATTCAATTCAATGCATTGCCAGGAGAGTCCCACTCCCAAGTCCTTATTCCTTATCTCTATTTACTCCTGAACTGACTCTATGGCTTTAGTGGACATCTTTTGTAGTATAGTACATCCTAGTGCTATGGCAATGCCCAAAAACCAAAATCTAGTCCATTCATTCCTTCCGTTCGTCCGTCAATCCAGTCCACTTCCGTTTCGTCCGTCCATGGATGGAATGAATCCTCTCCTAACCAACTTTTCTATTCCAGTCCTGGATACTGGATGATGCTGGAGAGGCTCAACTCACTTGAATAATTAAAACCTGTGGGACATGCAAAATAGGAAATGGGAATTGAACACATTTCTCTCTTCAAGCCTTTTCCTTCCTATGTACTTTCCCACTCCACTTACTTGCCTTCTAGTATCATCCAGGGCCTAGAAAACTCATTCAGTCAGTTTCAGAGTGCACTATGTATATGTTGGTTTTGGTCGGGCCTGCCCAGGCTTCCCTTGTTTCAAAAGTCAAGAGTCACATCACAATTTTACAATTTAAACCCCCACGTGACACATGAGTAAGAGGAACGTCGGGATTTGTTCATTTCATTCCAATTTGTGACTTTCTTCTCTTTTCTCTTCCCATTGAAACTGAAAGTACGGACAGAAACCCAATCAAAACGCCCAGTAGTGCCCACAGAGTGCCTGGGTCTAGTCGAACAAAGTATATGAGGGAAAACCTAATCTAAAACTAAAACGTTATACGGAGATCACATATGTCCATCCAGTCGAGAAAACCAAACCCTTCTTTCCTTCCTCTTTTTACAAAACAACAATGTTGGTGGAGCAGCAGTTGTTTTTTCCACGGTTGAGTTACACATTGGACAGTTTAGTTTCACAGATGAGATGCGTTGAGTTGGTCTTATAAAATAGAGAATAGAAGGGGCGGAAAGCATTCCATACAACATGTCAACTTAAACTTCATCCTAAAACTTACTCCTGGATGGGAAGGTTTGGAAGGTCTGGTTGGAAACTGGAAACTGAAAGTGGAAGTGTGAGAGCAAAGAGAGAGAAGTTTTTACAACAGAAACCAGAAATAAGGAAATGCCATTTAAACAAAAATACGAGAAGGTTCTTTCTCACTCATACTTCTTGCCCTTTTTCCTTCCAAAGAAACAGACACAACAAAGTTTTTAAACAGATTCCGTTTTCCCTCTCACCCCGATAAAATTTCATTTCCGCAAAAGTGAGGCTAAAAAAGAACTACATAAGAAACATTCCTAAGAAGAAAAAACAGAGAAGTAGTGTGGTAACTAGAGTACCTATAATACGTACTACTGCATAGTAACATAAACGTAAACGCATCACTACTATCCTCTGAAATGCTAGAATTCCAGTCTTTTAGGCCTGCCCTTACGTAACCCGGGATTACCCGGCCAGGGTCTTAACCCACAGACAGACCAGACGCCACACATTTATACGGGTATCATATCCGTAACCTCCTGCCAGCCCTGCCACATATATATGAGCTACTCTTACAAAATATCCTATATATCTTTTCTCAAACATAAGAAGAAGCGAAGAAACATCTTGGAAGAAATATCCGGATTGTTTGAATGTGAATCCCCCCCTTCTCCTAGATTTTTTTTCAGTGCAGTGATCTTAACTTTTGCCATCCATCCATACGACGACCCCAAAGACATTTCTCTTCTTTTCCCACTCCTCGAAAGAAAGTGAGAGAATTCCACCATATATCCGTAACTCTTTTTTCTTTTTTTTATGAAATTCGAGACATACATAACTCTGTACACCACCACCAAACCTTGGTTTTGGCTCTGAATCTCACAGTCAGAGCAGTCCAAAGGAAACGGCTCATAATAGTAGTACCACATTTTTATTCTGTTGCTTTCCAAAAATCCAGAGAAAACTTCTTTTCCCTGAGAAAATACATCATTTCGAAGAGTAAAATTTTCCCCGTTTTACATAATATTCAATCTGTGTCCACACTCCCCACCAACCACCACCAACAAAACTTCAACTAAACTTAAACTTAAACTACTAAGGCATAATACTTTCCTTAGTCCAACCAAATCTCACTAGATCAAAGCTAAGCAAAACTTAAACTCACTTTCACAGTGCTGATTCCAGTCAGTAGTTTTAAAAGCAGTGTAGATGGTTTTCTAGTTTCTATCCACAAACTATACGACACATCTCTCAACCAAAAAATCCAAGACAGAAAAGTCATAGCCAAGTTCTTCCATGCAAAAATGTAAAGTTGTAGTGGGAATGGGTTATTTTACATTTTTTTTTGTTCTATTTTGTACATGTTGGGTCGTAAAGTGATGTGAGGGACATAAAAAAGCTAAAAAGTCAGCACACACACACACATAAGACTCCCGTGCCGTGCGTAGGCTGAAATATACTCATCCCATTTCCAACTCCATGTTTCCATGTTTGGAACGGTTTCGTTCGTGGAATCTTTTACAAAACCATGGTGGAAGAGTTAAAACTATCTAACGACTGTGATACTTTCTCCCTCTACTTCTCTCTCTCTTTTTGCTTCCCTACCCATTTGACTCTTTCACGCTAAACTTCTTAATTTGACTTTATTGACTCAAGTTTAGACTAAGGCTTTAAGCCTTGAGTCCCAGCCAACCCAACCTCTTCTACAGTCAAACATCTTCTTACTTAATTTCTAGTAACTTCATTCTCAATCCATGTATATGAACAACACATACACAACCTAGCCTGGTCCTTCAAGTCTCCTATATGACCCATTCAACACCCAAATGCAAATGCAAACGCACTCTACTCACAACATTCATAGTTTAGTTTAGACAGCTTTATATTCCCTCTTTTCTAAATTTTTAATGCTAATGCTCTAATGTAGAGTGCAATCTACAGCCTTTTTATCTGTCTTACTTTAACTTCTACTCAAGCCAAACCCAATCCCTGTCCTTTACTCTTAATAGGGTCCCACACTTAGCTATATCATTGTTGTATGAAAACAACCACATTACCTTTGTTTGGTTTCAATTAACGTGCCTGCTCGCAAATGCATTCACATACACCCAATGCAGTTGTGAAAACTGTACAATTTTGAAAAATTACCTTTTATATCATGTTACATATTGAGATCTAAATTCAACAGTGCCTTGAGGCTCCTTACTCTTATTGTTTGGTTGACGTAGTTGAGTAACTGGTGGGAGACCTTACCGGCAAATATGTAAATGTGTGGGACCCTGTACATTAGTGCAGCTTCGTATCAGTGCCTGTCTAAAAAACTATAAACTAGTAAATGTGAATGCTATCTTTTCGAATGTATACACAACACACGAAGTAAAAGTAACGTATGATACGTATGTAAATGTAGTTTTGTAGAAACGTCGTAATGCATGAAAGAAATCAAAGGAAGTCTGGCCCAACTAAGTTGGAGTTAAAAAGCACTCTATATATGATGGTAAAGGGTTGAGTAAAGCTCCGAAAAAACCCGGAGTTTCATCCACGCTCCTATAAGCTAAACCTTTCCAACCAGGCAATGGGAAACTCTCTCTCACTATCATGAAAAACCTCATCACACTCCATACTAATTCTTTTTGCCTAATCAAGTTTTGAGAGAAATATGAGTCCCTCCAGCAGCATCACATTTTACTAACATTGCAGACATTGCTGAAAAAAAGACCGACGACGACGGAAACGATGACGGCAATGGCACCCGCCGCTAGAGACAGCAGATCCATTTACATTTAACATTTGCATGAAGACCAAGAGCCATGAGAGAGATTTTCTAATTCTAATCCAAAACTATCTCCGTCAACCAACCTAAAACTTGACTTTTTTTCTACTTTCTGCCAAAAAAAAAACTTCGAAGACGACGAGTCGTCAAATAATTAACAAAACCGACAGAAAAGGCACACACACTACAAGCACATGTTTCATACAGTTTCATCTTCATCTTGAAGACTCAAGAAAGACTACATCCCTTGCCATCCAATGTTTTCCCTTTCTCATTTCATTTCATCTCATCTCTCGGAGAATTCATATAAAAAAGTCAGTAAGGAAAAATACTTCATCTCATCTGGGAAAAGTCAAAGAAGGCGAAAAAAAGAGTTTGAGCCCGAGACTCCTACTCAACTTCAACTTCAACCATCGTGTGTGCGTAAAACTCATAAACTAATAAGATGAAACATTAAATGAACCATTTCATTCTTTTCTCAACTCCATTTTAACTTCACTCTTTAGGTTTTTTTTTGTTATATTATGAAGTCTTTGACTTGAGTGACCCACCGACACTTACTTACTCCATTACTTCTACTACTTCCCCCAGCCGGAACTTCGCTGGTTTGACCTCCCTGCCCTTAAAGTGAATAAATAAGTGTCACATTACGAGGATTTCCTAACCTTTCTCTACGCCTTCCTTTCCTTTAGAAAACGGAATGGAATGGATCTTTATCCTGTCCTTGATCCTTACATCCGCTCCTTTTCAGAAAATCTTTCCTGACATTCAAATGACAGAGTCATCGTCATACTGACCACGACCACAAAACCATAAACCACCACATTCATTTTGGAGAAATGCGAATGCATTATGTATACCTAGAGAACCTCGAACCCAGAACCCGCGTTGTGTACATAAGTGGCTGACACTTAAAACCTCACTAGATTATCTCAAAGATTCAATTTCATTCCTCTCTTCTCCAGTTTTAGTGACTAGAATAGGTTCACAGTCTGTTACAGTAAATCGGTGGTATTTCCATTTTCATCTCGTCTCCACAGCTGGAACCACCCGGGACCGGGGGAATCCCGACCCGACCCGGATTACTATTACAACTACTAGTCCCATAGTCTATCCCATGCCTTCCCTTCTAATTTTCCTCATCTCTACTACTCTACTTCTCTCATTTCCTTTTCTTGACAACCCCTTGAACTTCCTTCATAATAATTTTTGAAGTCTGTCCTTCTCAACACCTTGTCATCATCAACCATGTTGTTCCTACTCAACCAACTGCCTCCTAATGAGATTCCCACCTTGTTACATGATGATGACAATGAAGTGACGAGAAAACACCATTCCACCAGTCGGAAGGAACAACGGGACACTCTTCGAATATAAAATTCTTAAATCCGCCTTCAGAATTGGTCAATTCATATTCTGAATTCTGATCACGAATCTACAAATTCCCAGTCAAATATGATAGTTTCTTGTCATCTTGTCGTCCACCCAAGGTTTCAGCGTCTTTATGATTAGGTATGCGTTACTTTAAATGCAAATAAAATAAATACTGTCAAAAAACAGATTTGACAATGTGTGCGACCGCAAGTTAAATTGATGTTCTAACGCAGTTTTCATTAATCACTCCCATTTCTCAAAATGATAAAAAGCTCTTAAAACCTCATAAATATGCGTCATTAATTTCAGCAGTGTCAATAATATTACCAAAATTTGAAATATTGGTCAATTTTCAATACCAGTCTAATGTTTTTCCACCAACAGTGTGCCAATGTCACAAGTCAAATAACTTCTCCCAAGGAAGATGCAGTTAAGGTATCATGGGAAGATGGTTAAAAACCATGAGGCCGTAACACGTGGTTCAAACTTTCTAGGCGCCTCACCTTGCGGTTTTTGAAGAGATGGTTTGCTAAACAGACCCATTGGGTATCTCCAAAGAAAATACTTATCTTGTAGAAATTAACTCGGGTCCAACTAAAACTATCAAGGTTTGTCGTCACAAATGTCCTCGGGTCACTAGAATCTGAAGACTTCATCGGCACATAGAATTATTTCCTCGGTAGATTTCTCAGTAGCGAGAACGGCAACGGATTTCTTAATATTATTAAACACTTCTAAACAACTAGTATGAAAATTAATCTGACCCTCTTCAATTTGGTCATTAGGGGAAAACATACATTAAAAATCACATATCATAGTTAGTAAATCATTTAGTTCCCAGTAATCGTATCCTAGTAAGTGCAAACTAACCCCAAGCTGATTTGAAACTACGCCAAAAGCGGAAATCGTATTTGACTAATGTTTAAAGAGTTAATCGACCAACTCCTTCCGGTTGGAGGGCATGGAATACTTATTTTATTTTTCTTCATTTCGTCCAAACGACAAATTGGCCATTATGACTAACCGTTCTAATTTGTAGTACCTGTGAATGCGTTTAAGAAAGATGCAATACAAATAAAGTATATAAGCTGCCGTGTGCACTAAAATCAGTACCCTCTTCGACGAGTTCTTTGAGACTAATTTTTGTTACGAGTTTTTGTCCTCTGACTCACTTATGCCGAGGGATACCTCATTCACCGAAATTGTGTGTCAGGCTGGTAAACCAATTTGACTTTCTTCTGGCAGAAGACATAATTAGTAATAGTGGTTTAGCAAAATCACGCCACATTGGCGAAAAATGAGTCAAACCGTTCCCCCGACAAATTGGATGAATTTCTTGGGAGAAAGCCGGCTCGGCAACTCCTTCCTCGAGTACTCAACAAATCTTTCCTCGCTAACTCACGTAATTGACAATACGAATAAGAGTAGAAAAAAATGAAGGCATGGCAGACAAATTCATTCAAAAAAAAATACGTAATATTACTAAACTACAAATATAGATATGATGCCATTGCATTCTTTGGCTTACTAATCTTATCTGATAATATAACGCTCCGTAACATAACGTCGTACCTAATGGAATGTTCCAAAAGGAAAAAAAACTCGAGGAAAACGAAGTTGTGCTGAATCAGCTTCATCCCCACTCGTGGAAAGCCAAAATCCACATATACTATATTGTCTCTGCCACTTGGCTTTCATGTTCATGTAGAACTACTAGAACTTTCATTTCTTATCCAATCCAAGAAATCCAACCCATGCCTTGCCTTTCCCTTGGTTTCTTATTGAACCGAATACTGAGAACCAGAACGGACATATAAATACAGAAGCTGTCTATCCCGCCGCCCTAATATCTCACCAACAAACCAGAAGTAATCAGATAAAAGTGAACTGTTCTTTTTTCCTTGTTCTACCACCAAAAGGACCGCACTGAACAAGCAAAACCAACAGAACAATCACCATCAACTATATCCGTCTTGTTCTTCATGATTCAAAGATAAAATTCTAACATCACATGCATTCTCGATACTTTACTTCTTCCAGTTCTGTCCATATTTATGTACCTACATATTGTATGTGTGTACCAAAGACTCAAATTGTTCTCGTTTTTTCTTCTTTACCCGTGATTTTCTTTTCTCCACTCCATACAACCAAAAGTCTAGTCCAGTCCAGTAAAAGTATATTGCTTTGCCTCCGACGACTACTTCGGTTGAGCAATTTAGTGAGAAGTAAACTGAGTGAAGGAGAGAAGAATAGAGTTCGTAAGCACGTAAAAATCCACAAACAAATGCCTATACTCAAGTCATGTCAAATCCAAGAACCGCTACGCTACTCTGCCTTTAACCTTCTCCCTGTCGTCATCCAGAGTTCAGAAATAGAAATCCATCTTCTATAATTCAAAAGAACTCATTTAAGGAGAGTTGGGAGAAGAAAAGAACGTTAAGTCGGATGAAAAGTAGTAACAGTAGAAGAGAGTCCGAATCCGAATTTCCGAATCGTCCAGTCCAGTCCGGCACAGACATACCTATCTAACCTTACCAATTCCATCCTTTTGCATTGTATTCGGCTTAGGATGCACAAGTCCGAAAAAAATGGAGAGAATAAGAATACCTTTCACTCTGCACGCTCAAGTCAACACAAGCTATCTTTAGCTCCCGAAAAAAACTGGAGAAAGAGAGATTTGGTGGAACAATTCTTTCTCTTTTTTTTCGGAGGAAAAGGAAGGAATCCGGTAATACTTACTTGCATTACTCTGTCCTTCCACTTCCTTCCTTCCTATTTTTTTTCTCCCTTCCTTGAGCATTGGGATTGGGAATTCATTGGATTCGATTGGATCTTGGCTCTGACCTTAACCGAATATTTCCACTTTTACCCAGCCAACTATGTCCCATGTCCTATGTCCTAGTAAGTTGGATTACTAGTATTACTAAACTCTACTAAAAGCCGCTATGTGTCTTAGCGACTACGATTCTCTCTCTCCTTTGGAAAATTAATAGAGACACTCAATCGAGTGCGTTTCCCTGACTAAAGACAAAAAGTCCACCCAAGTTATCTGCTCCTTCTTTTCTCCATGAACACTTTCTCTGAGGAACTTTCTCCCGGACAAGACAAGGACTTATCTTGACCCTAAACACATGATTCTTGAACTTATCCACTCTTCTGGTCCATCACCCGACATCAGGAGGACAGTTTTGTTCCTACTTTTTTTCTTACTAACCACTCTTCCTACGATCCTCTAAAATATTCTCGACACGAGAATACGAGTAAAAAAAAGTTTGCTCAACTCATTTTCCATCTCTTCAAGAAGAAGTAGAAGTAGAAAGTAGTCGACGGAGACGGAACCTTAATCCATGAGGCAGGCAAGCACCCAACCCAGCCTATTTTTTCTCTAGAATCTAGTTCCAGCTCTCAAGCTTCACTCATACACTTCAACTCCGACTTCGGCTTGGTCGGAGAAATAGAAAAGCCTCTCCTCTTCAACTTGCAAATAAAGAAGAAGAAGATTCGTGAAGAAAAGGGGTCTCTGGCACTCGTCGGAACGCCAATACCGGCGCCCATCTCATCCTTAGAGTTTGAGCAAGTATCAGCATTTCCATTGCCAAAAAAAAAGAGAAAGTATCTTTAAAAAATCCACGCAAATCTTTTCCTTTCCTTTGCGAAAAAAAAACTTAAGTACGTACCCATACCCATATACCCATTCACCCATACTTACGCGTACGTGTTGGAGATCTACACCCATAGTATACCGAATACCATAACTATATAAGAACCATTCATTCCCATGTTTCAGCCTCAATGAATAAAATGGAGAAAAATAGAGATGAATACCAAGTAAGTAGGCATGTGGGACGCATCATGTTCATCCCTGGTCGCTAAACTTAAACCGCCACCGTTTCCTTACCACCACCACCACCACCGCCACTACCACTACTACTACCATTTCTACAAACCAAACACACGTTATATGTAAACCTCTACACCACACACACACACACACATACGCATAATACTTTCTTCGCCATAAAACCCGGGGAAATAAAAACACAGACTCGTCTTTTTACCAAAAGTCTTGACTATGCCCACTCTTATTACGGCGGGTTTTTGTCATTCTACTTCTACTTCTACTCTTTACCGCCAATGCTACTGTGTACGCCTATTACCTTTCTTTCTTTCCCCATTTAACTACCTAGTCAGAGGAAAAAAACATCAAACGCAATGATCCGTAGAGATAACCGTCTGTCACCGTCACCTTTTTAGAACCCTCCTTTGTTTTCTTCCAGTTAAGAAAATACATGGGCAAAGCTAAAAACTAAAACTAAAGCTAGCTAAGTTGGTCTAGGTGTAGTAGGAGCCATCAAACTAACTTAAAAACCCACGACTCCTACTCACTTAGAAGATACATTACATTACATAAAACCTAAAACTAAGACTACGACTACGACGAAGTAGAGTAAACTAAATGGATCTTCCATTTTCTGCAATCTGCATGGGTACATGCAGAGCAGAATTTAGAAGACCTGGTGGTACTTGGTGGTGGTGGTTGGAAGAAAATGCTGAGAATACTGCTGAGGAAAAGCCTTTTGGCCCTGATCCTCCAAGTAAGTGTTCTTCAACCCAGTCACCCGTGACAAACCCCCATTACCTCATACTTGACAAGATTTTCTAATCGAAATAGTGGGTATTAAATCTACTTATCCTTCTACCCTGTCGGCAACTAGTATGCTCTACCTACCAACTTTTCCTTGAACCTAAAACCCGGGTTCCCTAAAATCCTGTCATTCACTCTATCCCTTCCAAATACCCAACACAGAAAGTTGACTAGAAATGAGATGAGACAACTTTTCTCTCAATCTCTCACCCACCTAAATCCTTTCCTTTCCTCTTCCATGCCCTTCTCCGCAAAATGAAAAATAAAATGTAAATATGCATAACTTCATTCCAAGTCATCTTCCTCGTGTATAGTATCCTATCCTAACCAAACCACACCAAGGACCAACACCACTTCCAAGTATTCACTATTCCAAATTTCTAACTCTAAGGGACCAGTAACAGGATGTTAGAAGTCAAAGTCAAGTCACTGTAATATGTTATATGGCTTGGGCTTTTGATTTGACAATTCTCAATTCAATTCACTTGACTGCTTTCCTCCCTTTTTCCATACCAGTGAACGTCTGCCACAACTCCTTCATAATTTTTCTCCTAGAAAGTGAGTAAAAAAAAAGAAGACGACGAGGAAACCCTAGTGTTGTAAAAGTAGTGGGAGGGAAGGCAAAGAGCAAGAGAAAGAGCAATGTTTCACCCAAAAAAAAGTTTTGAAAAGCTCGGGCTAGGATGACTACTTCTCCCATTCCACTACATACATTTTCTAGCCCCAAAAACCAAGTAAGTCCGCACAGCAAGCATATTTACATTTGACGATCTTCTATCTACTTTATATGATATGATATCATATCATTCCCATTCCCTCAACTTTGTCTTACATTCCTCGAAGTAAAGTAAGTTCGGTGAGAGAGATATCATTCATGTAATGTTACACATACGTTTGTCTATGTATTCAAGAAGAATACTTTACTTTCCTTTCCTTCTCCAAAAAGACTGAAACCCGGGTAGTAGTAAATAGACAAAGTTTTGTGAAGAGTAAGTGAGCGACGGTTGATTAAGTGTAGGCAGGTTGGCTCACCAAAGTCAAAACTCATAACTCATGGAGTAAAAACTGAAGAGTTGGGATACATGTAAGACTGGCAACTGGCAAAACTGGCACACTAAAGAAAAATAATAAAGGTTCCGGTCCATGAGAGTTCTCATAGATCCAAGACGACGACGACAAATACTGACATTCATTCATGTCCCATCTCTCTAATCAACCACAGATGCAGAATTCCACTTACACTGACATAAGATTCTTAAGACTAAGAAGATATAGTGAGAGTGAAGTAACTAATAACTAAATATCCTTCGTTATCCTTAAGGAAGGAAGGAAAAGAGAGATATTTCTACAGAAGGCATTATGTATAGTAGGTGGCGGTGGGTAGTCAAATGCTTGCTTGCATAACAAAATTTGTCAACTCGGCTGTCTCGGAAGTGGAAAAGACATGAAGATGAGATATGGAATTTGAACGGAACAGCCCCTCCAGTTCCACACCGGAGGTGTTGGCGACAAATTGAAGTAGTTTCAAATATAGACATTACTAGAAGTTAGAGAGGATGAGGTTTCAACTCACACCTCTACATATCTTCTAACTCGAGGAAGTAAAATTAATGAATAATGAGAGACGGAAACAAATAAAGCAATTAAGTTCTCGTTAACTACCTCCTTCCTACATTCTACGACTTCTACTTCTACTACGACTTTAACATCCATTCATTCACATTAATTTTCCCATCAACCGAGTCCAAGCGTTGGCTCACACACAATACCCGCCATGTCCTTCTACTATTCCAACTTTCACTAGTAGTAACTAATATTTTTCCTCTTAGGCTTTTCCTACTATATTTTTAATTGCTTTACTTTCGTAAACCTCACCTGCCCAAACTAAGCAAAGCCACTAAGTATGGCTTTTCTACGGTATGGTAGTTAATGAATGAATGAGGGAGGTACATGGGACGTACACGACACATGGAATTGAAAATACAAACACCATTAGCTTTCTTAACCACTTCCTCGTTTACCTTTCCCTAATTATTTTCTGTGTACCATAGTAATAACATCCCATGCACAAAACCTAGGTTTACCACCAAAACCTGTGAACCTTATTATGTTTTTCACTCAATTTCCTTCATGGTCGCATGTGCATAATGTAATATACAAACACTAAATATGAAAAGTCAGATGAGTCCCGTCCCAGCTGGTTCCCTATGGACCCAAGTGGAGAAATAGCATTGCATTGCATTGCATTGGAGGGACAAGGATCCGTAGTGGAACTAAACATAATTTATTAGGGAATAGAATAGTTTAACGACAACAGGTTATGATTCCCAAAAAAGTGGTAAAAATATATATGTAGTGTGTATGCATTCGCACATTGAATATTGGATTCACCCCTCCTTCGCTTCGGAGGGGACATTTTTGTAGTTGGTTGACAAGATCATACAGTGACGAGGAAAATTTAGAGTGTGAAATAAACAGTTATTATAGGATCGGTCGTTGGTCGCCTACTACAGTGAAGGAGATGGAATGGAGCTGTAGGAAATGAGAGAAGATAGTAAGTCCAACACCCTAACGCACAGAATGAGAAATGGAAATTGTATTAAGGAAAACACCAAAACGCATGGTGATAAATCGGGTTAAATCGGAGGAATATATCAGTCCACGACGTACCCAGAAGACAATTTATGTTTCTGGATTGTACAATTTCACTAATGGAAAGAAGCTTCCCATTCCTGTCACGACAGTACAAGACAATAACGCCAGTATTATCCACACACGTCTCACACATAGAAGACCCGGCCATTCCCATCAGACACTTGCATTTGTATTGTATTTCTAACTCCAAACTAGTATCTGTATCCTTAGTCCAGAATCCAAAATCTAACCAAGCCGACCAAACGAGTCAAACAAAAACCATCGCCATCTCTTTCTATCGTCCGAACATCACATTCTCAACCATTGTATGACGACTACTTACTACCACATACACATTGTACCCTGGAGAAAGTGTATGGATGGATGCTGGAGAAAACAGTACTTTACTAACAGTCCCGGTGTCTAGAACACTTGCTTATTCGGCCAAGGGCCATATTATTAAAAGTTTGGGAGGTTCTTGAAGTCAAAGTGTTCTGATTGGGCCAAGGACGTCGAAGTGGCATTTTAGAATGCATGATAAATGGGCACACATGCATACTTCAATAATTATAATCGCACACACCCCGGGTGAGACAAAAATCCGCCCTACTGAGACAGGAAATTCAACCTATAGTGCTAATTATTTTTGTTTGAAAATTTCACGAAATTTTGTGAACACATTTCAAGGAATTTATAAAATAATTAAGTGACGCAAGGTTGAGTCTCAACTCTGAGTAGTTGAACCGAACCCTGGGCCAGATGGAAGGCCCACTCTTAGAACCGACGCTGAGATAGTACTGATGGTAGTGGACCTTTTGTAACCCCATACTGAAGAGCGAACACGGAATATACCCGCATTTCTTTCTTTTTCTCTATTAGGTTTTCCTCCTACATCCCCGTCCACTTGCGATAAAATGTTCCCTATTATGTCACACTTATTAGCCTATTTCTCTTCACAAATTGAAAATATACTCAGCCCAACCCAACCACTCTCTGACATATCAACCCAGAAAACCAAAGCAAAGTGAAGTGAACATCATCGACCATGTCCATCGTCCATCCGGTCCGGACAGACACCCGAGTAAAGAGTCTGACCCAGACCAAAAAGGGCCAAGTGGCTTCATCTTCCCATAAAAACCGGGCATAAGAACACTTACAGAACAATATAAAGAAAAGAAAGAACACACACGAGAGAGAAAGAAAATACAAGATTTTTTGGCCCTAGCAAAACTAACACGGCGAGAATGGTAATAGCCACTTTCTCCGTCCTTTCTCCTGTACGTTCACTCGCCAACTCCCAGTCCATTCCATCCCATTAATTCCATCCACTTTTCCATTTTTTCTTTCTCCCAAGAAAAAGAAGAAGAGAAAAAAAAAGAGTCAAGTAGTCAGTCAGTCAGTCAGTCAGGACAGGACAGGAGGACAGGACAAAAAGACCGTCCGCGTCCATGGCCGTGGCACAAACTGTCGTTCAACCCGCACTTTTTTTTTCCTAATTCCTTATTTATAAACAAACACACACAGAGACGTTGAATTTCTTAAGGAAGGCAAGGCAGAGGCAGAAAGGAATTCCAATTCAACAAACATCCATGGCACACTCCACTGCTAAAGACGGATCCCATCAATTTCTATCTAGTCTCCCTAACTAGCAAAGTGACTAGAAATTACTCTTGGCATTTGGTTTGACTCCTGACTCTCACTGACTGACGACTTTAGTCTACAGTAGTTCTAGAAGAAAAAAAAGTACTGAAGAAAAAAGTTCAAGTCAAAGCTATACAACATTATAGACACCAGGAATAGTAGTAGTAGCGTGTAAAGGTAACGTTCCATTTCCATAATGATGACTGCTAATGTTTGGGAAACGCACATGAACAGACATTAAGAGAAGGAAGACAAACAAATCATTTCATTTCATTAAATCACCTTATCAGTCATTTTAACTCAAACTAGTCAAGGAAAGGCATGGAACCATGGATGGATGGAACCGTAACTTATTTTTAAAACTTTTATAGTGTAGAGGAGGATCACCTTGCAAATACATTGCAAACATCCTTTTCTTCCAAAAATCTTCCTTCCGCCGTCCATCCGTTCATGCCTCATCACGAAAACACGGTATTCAGTGAAATCCACTCACTCACTATTCGACAAATTCAACGACTACGACGTGTTACTCCTCAGGAGTTCCATCATTTGAGAAATTTTATTTTATTTTCACAATCGTATACCGCCCGACCGTCTGCCTCCCTCACATGCATACATGTTTGCCGAAAATACCAATGCCACATGTTGTTTTAACACGGGCTTTGATGACACATTACCCAACCTTAAACATAACCCAGCCCAAATTACCCAAACTAACAAGGAATAGTTTTTCATAGTAAAAGCACATTGGCATGAAATGAATCTGTCAGGGTTAGACAATTCGTGTGTCCTAAACACAAATAGAAATGTTTCGTGTTTCGATTGTGTGCGACATTTTATTTTTGACTCCCTTTGCTAATTTATCTCTGGTGAAACGTCGTCAGCTGTACCACTATGCTAAAATGCACAGTCTATGACCATGATAATTGAAATGTTACAATGAAGGCTTTATCGTTACATTGATTTTGTACATTCGAATAATATCCCTTGTAAGAATTAGTATGAGAGTCTGACTAACAACGAACCACCCCGAAGGAAGAGATTAATAGAAGAGCGACTAATTGCTAAATTGTTTGAAAAAAAAACTGAAGCATGACTCCAGGAGTCCAAACAGACATTGTGTGTTGTGGAATTGTATGTAGAAGATCCGAAGATCCTCCACATTCTTCCGCTCTAAGTCCGCAAAACAAGGTTCTACATTCATTCCTTCCGGGAAAACACAACATTCTTGTGCCGGAAAAGGATGCATGGCGATGGATGAATGTGTAAGGTTACGTAACTAAGTAACTTAAGTCAGGGATATTATAGAGGAGTGAGTTGGTCCTAGAGTTCTAACGGGACTAATTATTTGGAAACTTACAGGAATGCTGATTTGTCATGTCCTGTCAATTCCAGACTCCTCACATCTTCTTCTTTTCAGTCCAAAAACTTCTCACTCACTTCCCTTTTCCTTGAGTCTTTCCTTATCCTACCTTACAATTTACAAATTAGAGGTAGCCTCACACACTACAAACACCACAGACTTTTTTCCTGTCTGTTAATGGTTTACATTCATGAGTTCACATTCACTTCCCAAAAGTCTTTAGTCACTAATTCCACCGCAAAACACCACTCGCAATTTACAACTTTGTTCGTTCCGATGATGATGGTGATAGGAAACTCAAACGTCGTATCTTCATCCTTCCGGGAAACCGAAGAGAAGAGAACAAACAAATCAAATTAATAGTTTCACTCCTTGAATGAACTGAAATCTAATCAGTCACTTGATTTTCCTATTTGTTCCTTAATAATTGAGTACGACTTCTTTTTCCCCGCAGCTACGCGTAGTATGATGTCAAAAATCTCCCCCAGATTCGGTTTCGGTTTCGGCTTCAGGCAAATTGAACAGAACGTGTGTGTTTATAAACTGTTCATTTCCCCCAACATTCTCTGTCTACTCTGGAAACCCAACTCCGACTCACTCACTTTTCGGTTCAGGACCCGAGTTTTCCTCGCCTTTTCAGAATGACGCTGTCTCAATCCACAGTTCCAGTTTCTACCCGGGGTTTCTGGGTTCCACAAACCAGGCGGGTGAAAAAACAAGAGAGAGAGAGTCCCGTCTGTTTCTATTGTAGAACACCGACACGCTTCCCAGTGACTACCCTCTTTAGGTTGGCCAATACTGGAAAAACTTCTAACTTCCAAGAAGTAGACGAAGATTGGTGACAACGCTTGGGCTGGACTAACTCTCACGCCATGTCCATGTCCACTTTACAGCCAATATATTGATTTGCTTCACCACCATCTGATTCACTTTCTCTCGTTTTTTTAAAAAAGAAAAAACGAAATTCTTGACAACTAACGACTACGACTACACTTTGGAATTCGGGTCGACGGGGTCAAGTCAATCTTCGACAACCGAAACTTGTAGCATTAACAAAACGACGACTGTTCTACATCCAAGTTTGTCTGAGCACATTCCAACTTCACACGCTCATTTTCACACCCTTCTTCCCTTATTCTACTTCTCCGTTGTTAGCTCTAGACTCCTAAAATTAAATAGAATTCCAATTAGACTCAGGCTATGGCTAGGGCTAGTTGGTCCGTTTTCAGAGTCGCAGTCACAGCCAACCAAAATGTTACAAATACATACAAATTCCAACGACGACGACGACGACACTCATTCCATTCCAACTTCTAACATTTCTCCCCAAAAACAAAAGGAAAGTAAAGTAGTAGTTGAGTTGTAGCTTTTATTCCTTGCCCTTGTGTTCCTTGTATGACAAGGAAACCAAGTAAGAAATTATTACTGGGGCTGGTGGAGGAAGACTTAATACTTACTACTCGGGTACTGGTTTGTAAAGTTCCTTTGTCATAACAGTTTCTACGAAAATGTAAATTGGTCTCAAGTAATTCCCAAAGTTATTATGGCTTTAGCAGCTCTAGGAAGAGAATTTAGCATAATAAATTCCTCAAACTCGTTACATTTACTTGCGTGAAGAAAGGCTTACATACATGACTACATGAGTTTCAAAACATACAAGATGCAGGAGAAAGAAACTAATAATGCCGTGGACTAACATCCTCCTCTATACACAAAATCTAATAGAATTTTAGTTAGTCTCAAACAACATCCCTTCCTTTCTTTCGATCTTCGTTTCGTATAATTCCACGTCGTAATTAGTCATCTTTGTCTATGAAAACCAAAAATCCTCATGACCCTATCTCCACCCACAAAGGCTAACAGAATTTGCTCTCAAAGATCTACCCTTCTTTCCTTCCGGTCTTATGTGTTGTAGCCTTTCGTCTAGGGTCCGACTTTTGGCCAAATAATTAGGTTGCTAGCCGTCATTGTCTATAAACCTTCGAGGAAGAAACAAACTAGACACTCCACACCTTCATTTAAAATCTAATAGAATTCTATTGTTTCAAACATACCCTTTACTATTTCTGTCAGTTGCTGTACGGACGTATGGTTCTAACTGATTGACTAAGCTTCCAGCTAAATACCTGGGCTTCTAGCTTCCTTGTCTAAAAACGATTTCTTATAAGTTGTTTAACCCGTTCTTCAAGAAAGTAACCTGTGCACTGCGATGACTGACACTTGTCTGGCGTATTGACTCACACCAAGGTTCTATTTATCGACTTCACCGAGAAAGCAATAAAAGATGTTACGACGCAGTCAGTCAGTCTGACGAATTTGACTTTCGAATTAAATAATCAGCCAACCTTCAAAAATTAGAAACTAGCTGACTGGTGTTGAGTGATTTGGATTTGACATGCATTGAAGGTCTGACTCTGACGTGAGTCACTGACTGCACGTGTGTATTAAAAAACAAGACAGTACTAAAAACTAAACTGATACCTTTCTTTAAAAATTCCAAGTAAGCAGTAATATAATAATAAAAAAACGACACAACTGTGAACAACATGAACAAAACAAAGCTAAGCACAGCTAATTCTTCCATCCATTCCCATTTCCATGCATGTGAAAGTTGAGTCTTGTCTTGTTTGATACGGTCATGTTCCCCCTCATGCCCATCCATGTTAAGACAGGCGAAAAAGTTTCTCTTTTTTTTTCATAATATCTCGATACTCCATACGATACTGTTCCTTCTTCTTCATTCTTATGCAACACAACAATAATGTGTAAAGATACGAAATGACATTTGTATGTACTCGTGTACTTTATATTTTTATCTCTTCAAATGTTTCACCAAAGAGAATTTTATATCGGGTTACGTACGAAGAGGATACACTCCCTCACAAGGAATTCTCTTCGGGTGTTATGTTAAACCCAAATCTGACTCAGGAAATTCTTTAGGATTAAGCAAGTCAAAAGCCTCGTTAACTTTGTATTCTGAGTATGAAAGTATCGTTTTTCATGTGGTCCAAGCTGCACTAAAAGACGAAAGTATGAACGGTATTGTGAGGAGGCTTGAACAATTTCTGACTATAAACGGAAATTTTAACTATACTTATTCATGACACACTCTTTTTTAATATGAAGGGAAGACAGGATTTCAAAAATTTCTGATTTATAAAATTTTTGTTTTCCAAAGAAATAGTCATTATATGTGGACACCTGATGGACCAACATTGGTAGGTATGAGTGTACTCAGCCTTTTACTGGCAAAGATTGTACCCTGTGAGATTCAGTGACTGACTGGAGGGTAAACAATAAGTACTTTGTAAAAAAAAACGATGGATCTCAAATGTCCAGAATATAACATACCGTGACCGTATCACAGCACAGCATAACCTATAACCCAATCCAGACCAAGAAAAATTCATCTAAATGGCTAATCACTGTTCGTGAACAATAAATTCAGTTCTTATCACCTCAAAACCTTCTCCTCCAACTAACTCGTCTCGCTACGTTTGGCCTGGACGAAACTTTTCTAGATTATCCCACAACACAGCACAGCACTCCAAAGAACCACTTTACTCTCAAATTCTCCACAATATGCAATAACCAGTCCACCACTTTCTCAGGTCGCGTCTAACTTAATACTTTTTAAATACACATTTTATTGCCTTCACTTCGGACGTAATGCAATGAAACGACGAAAGGAAATGGGAATGCTTGCACTTATGTACAAAAAAAAAACTAACTTGTATCTCTCAGCAATGTACGTATGTAGTGTCAGGACTCACACTATTTATTTGATTTTATTACTGGATTCCTTCATTTTTATACTCTCATTCCTGTTATTCCAACCGAAATGGAAGTTTTCAAAAACAAAAACAAAATATCATGAAGTCCATATGGATGATGGAAGTACACACGGGGAATATAGTAAAAGTAAATCTTCAGGGGATGTTTGCCAAGATTTTGTATTCTTTTTATTCCACTAAAGAAACCAATTCCACAAATAAAACTCAGGTAGGGCTAACACTTCCATGGTTAGTCATCTCAAGTAACCGAGTCATAAATGTGAATGTTTTATCTGCAGATATAATTATTTTTTTATCCCATATTTATGATTGGAATGTGTCATAAATTTCTAGACTGAACCATAATTTTATCTGGCCATGTCATGCTTGGTAACGAGTCGATCTGCTTTTCGAAATATTACATACATACATAATATAACAGAAAATCTTGGGTTGAATATTTTGCGAATACGGGACAAATGAAACCGGGAACGACTTGTGAAATAACTCTCGTGTATCTGCATCGGGTTTGTGTGGTGTTGTGCCATTTCGATTTTCGTGTGCATGTGTGCGACCTAACTCTAGAAAATCCAAAGGGGTTTAAGAGACTAACCTAAACCTGAGGGTTCAAATGAA
>JAQGCA010000129.1:0-42968 GCA_034698945.1 Protaphorura quadriocellata | reverse complement strand
GCGCTATCGAAACCCGAAAATTGGAATGTTTTGGTGGAAAGTGCAACCCCTCAAACCCTCGTGTTTAAAAATGAGACAAGTCATTGAAATGGAAGAATTTTTTCATTAAAAGAAAAAAAAAGTAGAAGTCAAATCCAACATTGGTACACAACCCTTTCAGGCATTGCGTCGTCCTTGATCCCATCCCGTCAGTCTTTTATCATTACAAGTTGATCCTTTATTCAGAATTAGAATTGAATTGGAATGCGTGAGTGACGGTGGCAGGAGCAAAGCCTACACATGCTTTTTAAGTATTTCTCTTGTTCAAAAAGAAAGACCAAAGACCCCGGTTGCAGTGCACGTACAAACCCGGGTATTTATGTATTGTCATTTGATAAAGAAAAGAATATTGGGATTGGGAGGACGCGACGGTGGAGAGGAAGGGATTTTTGTTCAAGTTCGATTTGATCTTCTTCTTTCTACTTCTTCCCATTCAAGATTTTCCAAGGAAAGCCAGAGTAAATACTTTTGGGTGGATTACTTGATAAGTATAATGTACACGAGGGATGGAATGGGGAAAATGCGTTAGGAGGAACGGAAACAAGATCCGCGTCTTAATTTCCGTTCTTCGTCTTCAATCTCTAGTGTGGATCTCATCTTGTGGATTTCCTTCTTTCACTTATGTCTGATTTCTTTCTTCTTACCGGTTTGGTTTTCCCAGGAGGAATTCACCCAGAGAATAGTAATACTGGAGGAGGGAGAGTATTATTGGGTTCGGTGACCAATCGTCAAGTCTTCAGTAGTCCATACGGTGATCCAGCTCGTCTTAATGGACGTAAACAATCTCACCCACAAACAAAATACAATTCTAGTCATTACTCTGCTAGTATGGGAGATTACGACTACTCAGATCTAGACAATCTGGATATTTCTGGGGGTGGTAAGTACAGTCTTTATTAAATCAATTTCCAGTCCAAGCACCAAACCTGGTCACTTACACTTACATTCCTAGAGTTTGAGTGTTGATTGACTTCAAGATTAATAATTAGGCAATTAACTGCAAGTAGTTTCGTTCGTTTTGGAATTCGCTTGCAAGGTTAAAGACTACGTCAGCCACACGCGCAATTCGAGCAAGAAATGGGTAACAAATACCCCAATTCAGTACTGCTAGAAATTAAGGTTTGACCCTGAAAAGCTTACAGTCTGCTTAAAATGGCAATCCTACATGCTTTCTCCGTTTGACCTAATATGAAAGGTCATAACGTTCTATTTATATTGGAGAACCCTGTCTGAAATCGGAAATAAGCCACACACAGTGAAACCTCCTTAGAAGAGCCTAAATTAAATTTTCCTTATACAGTCCAAATAATAGCCAAGTATATGCATTTTAGGAGTATATATTTTTTTAAATTATATTCCACATAATCCGTGTGAAAATATTTCCCCGGTTAGATTTCTAAAAGAAGTTTCGAGTTATTTTCAAGCGAGTCTGCAGAGAAACGAGTTTATGGGAACGGTTTTGAGCAAGGCGTTGTGCCGTAAGCGTAAGCTTTGCTTGGTTAAATTCTCATGCGATGGCGTAGACATCTAGCGAGTGGATTTCAAAGTATGTCTCTCAACTTTCTCCACTTTCGCTCGTCTCTGCATTTCCTGCAATCGTGCACAGAGGGCGAACTAACCCCACAGCTGAACAAAGTAACTTTTATGTGCGTCGCGTCCAGTTCCAGTCCATATTACTCACTAGGTTCAGACTCTTACTAGTATATGACTGTTTTTCCAGTATTTATTGGCTTATTTTTAGAGCCTTAGACATCAGTTTCCCTAAATTTCGAAGTAATATTTGCATCATACATATAGTAGAAAACAGTATTACTTTAACCTACTAAACTGGAGATACATTTAGTACGTTAGAACTTCACTTGTAGATTCGGCTTCTATTTGCTGGCTTTCGAAATGTTTCTTCGTACTGAATAATATAGATAACGATTTCTTAAATCTAATGAAAATGAGTGATTTTTGACTATCTTGCAAAAAGAAATGGAAAACTTAATTAGTGTCGACTACGGAAAAAACAAAGGCCTCCGAATATTATTTATCAGCCGATATGGAACATTTCAACCGGATGTCTATTTGTTGAAATTCATACGCATATTTCTATCGAGGTGGATGAGGAAATATCTTCTCGGTTACTATCCGGAAGCATTAATTTTTATTCGAATTATTACAGTACTTGAGAGGACCAATTGAAACAGCAAAGTTAATGGTTATTATTATTAATTATTACAATAAAAATTGATATGCGTAGTCAGAAACTGAGAATATTTTAAAATTAAGGATAGACCTCACTCCGACAGCACAAAAAATAATGCAGTGGTATTAGTTTTTTCCAGAAGTTGAAAGACGAGTCTAGGATGTCCAATTGAATTAATCAGCTGGAGCTTATAGATTCCATTCCAACTTAGCGAGCATAATTGTATAATTTCACAGTATGACTTCTTCAAATGAAGGAATTACTGACTTTATTAACGACTGTATTGAGTTCAATCTTATATTGCATTTTCAATTTATGACTTGGAATGTGGAATCTATGCACGCTCTACTGCCTGGACCATTTCCGTGAGATTGTGATTTTTATCTGTCTTTTATATTAAACACTAAAGTTTTACTACGCCTGCATATTGCTACCGAAGCCGACAGGAATAATGAAACGAAAAATGTAGGTGCTTGGAATATGTGACTGGTTTTGCAAAAAAGCACTGAGAAAAAGAGGTCAGATGGTGGCTGCAATAAAAATCTCGCATAAATTGAGTTTCAATATAAATTGAATTGTTATTCATCAGAAGTGGAATTCACGGATAGCGATTTTAATGAGTTTGGTTTAAAGTTTTGGTGAAAGACCGACTTTTCGGAATTACGAAGAATTCTTGAAGTAACAAGGTTCAATTTTGAACGTATTTTTACTCGAGACGGTGGAAGCTGCAGTTCAGACTCGTTGTCATTTACTAATTTTTTAATTTTATTCTACTCTGAAGTTTCATTATGTTAATGATGTCCAATTAAATATTTATAAGGATTGATCCCAATCTTCCCGGTGGTGAATGGAAAACTCGAATTTTATAATTTTCAGTATTTTAACCATAATAAGCTATTTAGCCTGATCAGCGTATCTCACAAGGGACAGTATTCGGAGGTTAAATTAAGAATGTCCTTCTTAACGATCAGTCAGTTCGGGTGTCATGTGCACAATTATGAGAAAGTCGGCAAATCAATTATTTTAATCTACTTCGAGCCTTCTATCGTATATTGAGTTTCAGCAGATCATCGGGAGAACGTTTAAAATTTTCTGGGTTCTGAATTGAAGTGTAATTTTCCTCGTAATCGTGAACTTCTAAAGCCTGATCCTGATCTGAATTTACATCGGAATACTGTCTATTGTTAAGAATAAAGGTAAAAGAGGATTGGGTTGTATAATATGGAAGGAACTCTGACTGGAAGTGGTTAGGAGTGAGTGTTCAATTAAATAGTTGAATAGAGTTTGAAGATGTAAAAGGCGAGTGATAGTAAACCCAACTTTCACTCTTCTTTAGTAATCTCATTATTCTGAAATTCGAAGCTAACAGCTGGGAAAGGGCGGCTTCGTAATACTTTATTTGCACCTCACTGATTCCATTTACGTTTTCAATAGAATAAAACCCTTTTCACTAGACTCTCTATGACAAATTCAATTAATTGTGTGAGACATACATATACCTTAAGCCTATTCCTACCATTTCCTTGTTGGTCTTCTTTGTCTGGTCAGGTGAGTTTAGTTGCTCTCTACTCTACAACGTTAACGTTGCGCAATCATTACAATTTCCTGTGTAATATCATGTCTATGTACTTTAATTCCATTGGGGTTTCTATTCTCTCATGCCATGGAATGCTATCCATCTCTTTCCTTACGAGTCCAAGTCCAAGGCATTCCATTGAATTTGAATTACTGCCAATCTATTCACTTACGTCAAATTGAAATAGCGTACGGATGAGTTTTCTCCGTTTCTCTACGATTCCAGATCTTCCCGTGAAAATAAATTGTCTTCTCAAATACGTTCCCTGGCCTCCTGAGCACGCAATTTCCCGGAGAAATGACTCTGAGTCGAACCTCTTTTGTTCCAACGTATGTATTCGTAGGACTACGGAAAACGTATCTACGATTATTATGTCTATTGATTCAACTTAAACGCGATCTGAGTCTACCATCATTACACAATAACGTGCTCGTCATTAATTTACCTAGATGTTTCAGTAAACTGCAAAACTATTTTTAACTCTATTTGAAGACAATCATTAGAGAGGTTCAGTGGAATCAACACAAAACGAAGTTCCAATTCCAAATATCGAACTTTCCCAAATGCTTACAAAAAATTTCTGCACTGGTATTCATGATCTCCATAAAACGGAGCATATGTAAGTAGCCAAAAACTGACATCGGGTTCACCCAATCAGGTTAGGTCCGTAAACAGCGTCAGTCCAGTCTATCTTGTGCGCATGTGTAACTGTGCTTCCGAATTCTTAACGTCTGACTTTTCACGCCTGTCATTAACCTTATTGCGGCCTTCAAGATTGGAGATCCATAACTTCATATTGTATTGAAAATCAGGCAACAGTGCAGTGCGCCGACGGAATAATCGCTGCGCCAATTGTAACCGGATAAAAATGGGAAGCATTCGATGGACTGGCGCCACTGTTATTTCAGAACACTAACTGAAGAAATCTAGAACCAAGAGCGACGGTTGATTTCAATATGCGGTTCGTAGTTCCGGACTTTACAAATACTTCTAGCTTATTGGGTACTTAAGTTTGGCCCAAATCTTTCCGCCCTCCCATTCGGATTGCGGATAAATTATTTTCTTCGACTGGAGTTGTGGAACTAGGAACAGAATGGATGGTTGGAGGTTAATTAGTAGAACAAGTGGGCATCACGCCGTAGAATGACTGCACTATGAACTAGTGTAAGCTCAGAAGCTGATGGGAAGGAAGCTTGTAGCAACCAAAGTGAAACTCATTCACTTTCACCTTCCAATTAATTTCGAACTTCCTTCAATTGTTCAGCTCAGCTGCCCAGGTTCGGCTGGCCTTGGAAAACGTGGTATCACTTGTTAAAATGAAAGTATTTGCTCTTTTTTTCTTGCTATTCTGAATCTTGTGCACACCTTTTACAGGGTATCTCTCTGATGGTGATTTATTACTATCTGGGACGAATGGGAATCGACCGAATGATGGATACCTTTCTGAGAGTGGGGCTTCCATTTACTCAAGGAGTAGTCGACCTCATGGAATTACCCACGCAGGAAGGAATAGTAGTTCTAAAGAAAATTCAAGGAACAACAAACACGTCCTCACCACCGAAGACAGGTAACACTTTTTTTGTACTTTCTCCCACACGAGTTATTTTAATGAGAGAAAGTTTTCCACGTAATTTATTCTAGTACCGTATACGTGTTGCTTTTCCTTGGATGTGTGTATGTAATTTAAAATACAATGCATGAGCTGCTGGTATGAAGCACCGCACCGCTTCGGAGATTAATTCACGATGTACATGTAAAAATAACATTACGACTGATATGAACTGAAAAAAAAAGTTAGTTTCCAGAAAATGATCGTTATGTATTAAGCACGTTCATTTCATGCTGCGATCACCACACCCACGTCAATTCCATTCGAGCCAATTTTTGCCAAGTTTGGTATCATTTGACTTATCTAAATGTTTGCAAACGTGGGTTCAATCATTTCAACGCTGTCCTTCCATAAGGCCATGTACCAAAAATATATTCCCACGCAGCTTCTGCAAATACAACAGTATTTGAGACAGACAAAAAATCAATTACAAGCTCAGGATTTAAAAGTCTCATTACAGGGATAAAGGTTCAATAGACGAATCCTTTCTGTATATATTTGAGCAGAGTTTAACGTGTAGATTTTTGACTTAGTCGGAGTCGGTCGAAACGAAGGAAGTAGTTGCAGTAGAAGTCCGTCGATAGAATCGAAACTTGAAACCCGAAAAGTTTCTCGTGCAAACGCATTACATTTTGCATTCAGTTTAATCATGGTAGTAGCCTTAGTAGGAGTATGACTCACTCACTCATCATACATACATAGTCAGACTTGTCAATCAATGCAGTCCCTACATTGTTGGGTTGTTGCTTCCTATCCATAGGATACGAAATACGCATACTGCATAAGGGATATGACATGATTTCATAATCTAAAATTTTATCGAACCACGAGGAAATGTTTACTCGGACAAGGGAACCGTTCTTCATGTAAAATCCGGATCGACTCAAAAGCTAGGTAGGGCAGATTTATCGGGAACTAAAGTTTTGGTGAAATGCTAGACATTTCTGATACAAGCCTATGTTCTTCATGGTATGTTTATACCGATACTTCCATAAAAGTGCATATTATGTATGTATTTGCTGGTCAGGAGATATGTGTCAGAACATAACTTCAGCTGCTAACGAAGCCTCTGTGACCAGGAGGCTTAACCTGAACATTTTGACCTAATCCGAGATCTCATGTGGGAGGGGTTCCTTGTAAGTCTACATGTCATATGGTGGAGCTAAACGAAAGCGTGCTAGTGCCGCGTATGAGGTTGATACTCAATACTCACGTATGTATGTCCATATGGGTGAAGAGACAGACCTTTCCTCAAATTGGGGACTGCCTACGAGAATACGAATACGAGTTGACATTTATAATCCATGAAGGAAGTGAAAACAAAAGGGACAGGACATGCATCAATGACTGACTCTTCTTGACGAATTATACGTTTAAGTCCTAGGAATAGGACAGAGGACGAATTTCTCATCCACTCCGTGAACCCACCAAAACAATGAGTTATCGATTAACCGTAGAAGAAAGTTTTTTATGTTGTATTCGCCAAAAAATACATGTACAACTGTACCAACTTTCCCCTCCTTTGAGTCAGCGTATTGTAATGCATCCGGGTTTACTCTCTGAGTAGGTAATCCATCCCTTAATTACTAAATGTCATGACGTAGTCTCAGCTCTCATACTACTCTTACTACGCGGGGGAAGGAATGGAATGACTAATTAATGTAAAATAGAGACACGTAGGTATTATGTAGTATAGGTATTGCAACTGGCTTACGCAAAAATGGAGATTAATGTGTTAGTTAATATTGTACGGGCGGTTTATCTGAGTCTGTTCCAGGGTTTACGTAGGATTTGACTGGAATTTTAGAAAAGGCTAGGTCTTGACCCCTAGACTTCTGTTTGTGAAGGTCACAATCCAACAGAAGTACGATAGTTCTATTCATGAGAAGGGAAGACAATTTTTTCTACAATTGCTGCGTATCAAGTAGCTTTCGCGAATCATTATTCAATACTAAGAAAATCGTCCATGCTTGAGACTTTTTTACTGTCAAACTTTTCAGGGTTAAGTGTTGCAAACAAGCGAACCGTAAAGGAGGTCAACACCTAGCTTGGTACATAATTTCATACAAATGCTATATAGTCCATATGAGAATAACCACGTCCCTGTCTCATGTACTTTTGAAATGATTTGGTGCGTAAAATCACACTATGCATACATATTTCTTTAGCTTTCTCCCTTTGCCAAGAAGCGACGAAGTTACAAGTATTACATACTATGCATGGTGGACCTCGAATTAATTACCTGCTTGGCTTCGCCTGTAATTCAAAGAAAGCACAGTCGGTTCTGTTTGAAGACAAGTGAAGCATATGGAACTTTCTCCAAGTTTGTACTTTGCACATGGATCCATGGTGGAGAAAGTGTTTGTACTTACTTACGCTACACTTTCTAAGTGACCCAATTTAATTTGTATGAAAGGGCATTGAGTTAGTGGCAGAGGCCCTGTGGCTACGACTGTGGTTTTGACTTGAGTAAATTCACATTAAGTGTGCCACGGAGGGTAGTTTTCCTTCCTTCCCCTCCCCCTGCTGTGCCTTCAATTCATGACTGACTTCTAAGAAAAGACATGGCGAGAAATTGGCAGGGAGGCAAACAAAGGAGGACGAAAAGGGTGGACAGACACGATATCGTCCTAAGAAAATATCCCATATCGCATTCGGGTCTTTCTTAATGCATAATTCTGCCCAAACTCTCCTCCCCCCTTGGAAGATATCACATGAGGTCCTAGTCCTAATGCATAATTCCATCTAACGTCTTCACCCCCCTCTTCTTAGCCGAGAAGAAAGGACTCAAAAAGATGGTTCATCGCGCAGAATGAGAAATTGCAAAAGGGGGAACTTTTTCTATTATAATAATCACCGCCGTCGTCGTCGTCTTCGTCTACTCCATGGTCAAGACGGCAAAATGGGCTACAAGGTGTTCACAAAAAGTTGCCCTCTATGAATTCTTAATATCCAGTTGTCCTTCCTCTCTCGATATTATGTTAGAGTCCGATATTTCGAAGAGATATGTTTTGGGTTACAACTTTAACGAGGTTTTCCTACAGCTGGGAAAACCTCCCTAGCCCAAATCGAAATTCTAGTAAGCAAAATACCCGGATGTTAGAGCACGTAATAAGGCGAATGCCAGTTCATGAAGGAAAAGTAGTTCCAGGCATTCTTGACCTACCCAGTGGTTCGGGGTTGTAAAATAGTAATATCTTGGGACACTCGGTACGCCTGTTGGTGCTTTCTCCATATATTGACAGACGTGAATTTCAATGAGGAGGCTCATATGGAGGATTTAGAGTAAAAAAAAGTTTAGGACTAGGAAATCAACCAGATAGCCCTTGGTTCGAGACTAGAGTACCAAGGGGCTACAAAGCAATGGGTTGTCGCTCGCAATAAAGATTTTTGACTCCAATAATGCCCGGACCCCAGTGCTATTCTACTGCGGGCGCCTCTGGGTGTAGTATTATGTCCATGTTATATTTCTTTTTTGCATTTCGGATTTTTTCCATTCTTTTTTTGCCTTCCTCCCCTTCATCCAGACCCGATCCGGGTAGTGGCAGTGGCGGGTTTTCCCCCATATCCCAGACACACAATGCGATTTCCAGTGGCATGGATTTGTTTATGATGAAGGGAGGAAATTCCCAGCCCCTTCCAGTTTGGAGTCTTTTTTGGGGGTATAAGGTGTAGGGACCCTAATTTCATCGATTGGGAGCTCTGAGCAAGTCCAAAAATTTTCCCAGATACAAAACAAACGGCGGCGGTAGAGGAAAACTTTATTCCCCCTTCTTCTCTGAAGTCGACAGAAGGTATATGGGACTTGGACCACGACCCACGATTCTGTCACTGTACTCTGACTCTATTCACTAAAACCAGTCTGCATCTCCTAACACATTATATTCTAAACGTTGAATCCTCCCCACTGCATGTTCTAGTAAAATAACCTCTGGTGCATATAATTTTAACGTTTCTTCGGCCAAGTTTCTGGTTTTTTTCTGAAATTATCTTCAAATTTACTTGAAAACGCGTTGTTCCTAACTATAATTTCTTTCAAATTACTTCAGAACCTGATTCTTCAAAAACATTGCATAGTTTCTTTCGAAACTGAAGAAAACATTCCAATAAACCTGTTTGGTGAAAGCCCGGCGAGTGAAAAGTACGGTACAGCGCGACCGGATTGTTTGTTTACTTTTTCCGTCGAGAGTGAAAGTTCGCACATGCATGCATGCAAAGGAAAGTCAAGTGTGGTGATAGATTGGTTTACAAGGAAAGGTGACACGGTGTCGTTGTATGCATTGAGTTCAAAATCCACATGCAAAAAAAAGTCAAGTGTACTGAACGGTTGGTTAGGTCGACAAGGGAATTTGACAGGGTGTTAATGTGTTCGAAATACGCAATATAGCTTTAAGAACAGATGTAGAAATCTACATATTTAATATCATATTGTCAGACAAACCTTATGTTTCACATTTTCTGGAGCACCTACTATTGCATACTCTTAATTCGAGAAAGGGGGATAAAGAAGGAATGAAATTGTGAGTGTGTAATGGGATTTTATGCTCTAATAGTCCACGTAATTCAAGATTCCTTCGTACATTATTATTAGTTCGTGAAACCCAGGCCAACTCAGGGACCAACAAAAACCCTTTACTACGACTATTGTGCGGAAGCAGTAGTAGTGCAGACACTAAGATTCCCCGAAAAGGGGGATATTATGTATTATTAGTCGTACAGTAGTGCAGAAGATGAGTCTGGGACCCTATGTATTTGTTCTACCCTGCTGTTTCTTATTAGGAGTGACAGAGACAATAAAAAACTGAGTGAAGGCAGTCGGAGAGAGAGAATTGAATACTTAAACTCCTGTGAGTGTGGATCTGTATGGATGTTATTAAGTTGACGTTGAGAACAAAAATTTTGACAACTACGATTACTCTGACTGTTACTCTGGACTTCCTTGTTTTTACGTGTCCCCATTCAGATCCTACATTTTTTACTCTGAAAACACAAATGGACCGGATTTGTTGAGGTTTTCTGAGACCAGTGAAAGCCCAAACAATAATATCAACAAGACCAAAGAGGCCAACGAGGAAGCGGCTAGGCGGAAAGTCACAAATAATCGTACTGGAAAGGTTGGACGGTGAGTTTATGTTTTCTTTTTCGGTTTTTATGTTAAGTTTAACTTTTTAATCAAACTTTTATTTTCCCCTTCTGTCCCTGTGTTTAGTTTCCTTAGACTTGACTTACACTTACTGACTGTCTTTATCTGTTTTTGTGTGTTGTAGTATACAAGTGTGTAGGGATGAAGCGGCCGGATATCCGGATATGACTATACTGTTGTACGCCGGATACCACTATCCGCAACATTCCTTTTAATGTATGTAGTCTTGCAATGTTGTAGCTAAGGCTTGGCGTAATACTAACTAACCTACTGTTTAGTAAACGGTATTGGGTGTAAATGCTTTTATTTTGAATTTTTACTTTTCGGTGGAGCGAAAATAGATCACATTTCATTTCACGTTTCGATTTCATGTCAGGTTCAACCCTGAGTCGTTGATTCTTCGTGGTACATAGTTTATGGCCCGGGTTGATATGTACAAATGTATTTCATTTGGTAAAACCTAATTCTATGTATTTCTACACACATGTACGCACGCAATGAACCCCACCAAACAAACTAACTATAAACTGACGGACGGACGGCTGGTCGGTGGTCGTGGTTTTTGGGGTTCATGTCGATGTCCGTCATGGAAAGTTGAGTTAATATTTTAGTGAGCGTGGGAAGGGGCCGGTTTTCGGACTCTGTATAACTGAAAATGAGTTATGCCTCACATGTGCACTTTCCGAATCCGAATCCGAGTCATGGTCATACATTTTGGATTTCGAATGGAATGGAATGGGATACAAGAACACATAAGAACAGGTGGAGTTTTAATTACATACAACTCATATTACGTAGGTCCAGGGTCCCAAACATTTGTTTAATTCCATCAGACACGTCAATAATACAGCCCCAGCTAATTTAGCTCTTACTGCTCCGGTCACGGTCACACCAAGGGAACCCGGGACCCTGTACTAAGTCGACAAAGGGCATTAACTTCCGCAACACCATTAACCATATTACAAAACAGTTAGTAGTGGCAAGAAGTACCTTATACATTGTACTTTGCTATTGCCGTTGCTTGTGCTGCAAATAATTGCAAATTCTAAGAACTACAAGTAGAGGGTCGTAGTAATAAAAGAACTTTCTCCAGAGGGAGAAAGCTGAGTCATATGGTCGTACTCGTCGTCGCTCTCTTTACTGTCAAAATGACTCCGTTGGGGGGTTTGAGACCAAAAACAGTTTCATGTCCTACCATCATAAATCATTACTTGACGCTCATAATTTACGGGAGAACAAGGTTTCCGGATGAGAATCTCTTTCGGCAGCAGGTGAGCCGAGTAATTTTCCAAGAGTCATTCAATCACAACTCAACCTAACTCTAATCCTAATATTTCTAATAGTATGACATGCAGGGTTAGAGTCTGTCTACAAAGTGTGGACATGCATATTGTTATGTCGTATAATAAATTTACCGGCCCATGCATTCATAGTGTCAGGTGGTTCATGATCATTTATCCCCTGTGAAAAAGATTTCTATGCATCACAATTTGCAGGATCAATAGCTACGTTAAAGTCGTTACAAAATATGTCAGATTTTTTTCTGGAAATCTTCTACCTGAGTGGTAGAAAGAAGGGGTGGGGGTGGTGTAAATATATGTGAACTACCTTGTGTATTTTCCTAGCACTTTCTCCAAAATACGTTTCCTTCCTGAAAGAAAGGGAAAGGGAAAACGGAATTGCGTGACTGTGAGTGGAAGAAACGTACAGAAATATGACTAAAGGATTTAAGGAAAAGCATCCTGTATTTCATTTCAAGTTGTACTGTGCAGAGTATATTTTAAATATTTAGTCGTTCAGGGAAAACAAAATAGGAGAGCTAAGGACGGATATTGTGACTCTGACAAATCGACTAGAGTGCACTTTGTACCAACTTTTGTTTTTGCAAAATTCCAAGAGTACTGTGCGTGTATGGAGGTAGATATGCCTGAGATGAGCCATTCGTCGGGATTAGACTCTGAAATTTGAAGGGACTAGCTAAAATGCATGTATCCTAGTCTCTGGAGAATTATTAAAAGAGACGACAAACCCGTGTAGTCTGGAGAACGAGAGAGATCTTTCACAGATGACAGATTTGCATAATTCTACGCAGTAACACCGGGGCTGTATGGTAGGAAGTAAAGTGTTTCGGGGAATGTCGTGAACCTCAACTGCTGCTGCGTTCCTGACAAGACACGGTTTTATAAAATAATTTTGAATCAACGCTATCGATTTAGCCATCCTTTTTGTAAGTACAAGCATTAATTCAGAAGAATCAAAGTAGAACTAAAACACCGTAGTGCTTTAGGAATATTCGTGCCAGCCAATTTGGATTTTACCGGATTTGGATTCCACGGGATTTCGTATTACAATCAAGAATTAATAATAAAGAGAAATATTCCACTATTTTATTTCATGGCTACCATTTTCTTTATAATTATTATAATTGTTCTTTTAATAAATAGAAGTAAATTTTTTGTGCCGTAAGTTTAAGTTGGAAAATCCTTCATTACTACGATTACTACAGTACTCGGAACATTTCAAAATATGAGAAATGGCGAAAATAGTGGGTCACTTCAATTCCTCGACGACTATCCTAACCTGGAGTCAATTGAAGAGACTGCTTCTCAGGTCGTGGCGAACAATCCATTGTCCTCTTATTTGTTATCCGGATATTCTTCAGTCCCGTCAATATGTACAATGTGTAATGTACCTACAAATTAAATGAATGACATTATTATAGAATATATTTTTGGTGACACTTAAAAGTTAGGTAACATCCACCATGCATGGAAAATCTTCCAGGAGGGCCAAAGGTCCTTCGGGTAAGATTCCGTCCTTTAGTATTACGGGCACGCGGGTAAGATTGCTTACCGTAATGCCCGTAATAGTTAAGGATACGGGTAAGAATTTTTTCCTCTGGAAGATTTTCCATGCATGACATCCACCAAAGCACTACAAAATGTCCAAATTGTGACGTCAAAATGAACATCACATAACAAATCGGGTCAACATTTTCGACACCACCAGCAGGTCAAAATAAGTTAAATGTGTTAACTCGTGATATGAGTAAAAAAGTAAGATTAGTTACATTCGTCTCTCTTGCACCGGTCACCTAGTCACCTCCAGAATGTCCTGGATTTTCTGTCTGGTCACACCGGTCACAAGTAGTTGGTCGTTGGTGTTGACCTGAAAAATATAACGTGACAATATTAATGTCCAGCTCTGGTGATAATGGCCATGTCAACACTAGAAATAACTTAAGTCTTTCAGTCTTCCATTTTGGGGTATCTTTTGGGGGAATGTATCCAGATCCGTGACCTTTGACCAGGGTGACCAACTATTTCGGAGAGACCTTCCTTGACTCTTAGAAATCTCTGAAAATGGCAATTCTGACAGCTCTTTTTTGAAATATCATTGTTAATAGCCCTTTTTGGAATTGTGTCATCCCCTTTGGAATTTTGGTAACCTTGCCATAACGTGTGACCTATTTTGAATTAAATTTGAACTGACCCTTTGAACCCAGATGAGGACTTCTTATGTTTTTTTGTTTCTTGACAAAATGAGCAAGGAAAAACTTACCAATCACCAATTCACGTCATATTTGACGGTTGACAGTGGAGGGATTCGACTGACTGAGACTAGACTACAGTCACTACTACTCTGTAATATGTTTGATACTTACCTTTGACCCTTCGATTCTTCAAAATGTGTCAAAATATATCCATTTTGAATCCTCTTGAAAATATTTTGGTCATTGGTAGAGAGCGTGTGTTGAATGGTGAATGACCTTGGTTGCATGTCATAGGTCGCACGACAAACGACATCAGCGTCCTTATTCGAAGGCTTGATTGTAAATCGTAGAGGTCAAGTCAAAATTTGGAAAAAGAAACAGCTCAAAAAAACTAAAACAAAAGTGACTTCGAAATCGAAAGTCTGTTGCCGGTATGATATGAATTTGTTTGAATGTTGGAGATTTCGTAGCCGAAAAAATTTCCCGGGTTTTCCCCCTTCCCTCCCGACGGCCAATAAGTTTTTCATGGGTGGGAGTCGACGAGCGAGGGAGATGGGGATGGGCTAGTTTAGCCAATGCTAAATTCACATAAGCCCGTGTAGTCCAGGCGGTAGGGCACCGGAACATTCCCATACGGTTGACGCGATGCAATGTCGTACTTTAGTGTCCTCGTATGAGACTTCGGAGACCCGGGTTCAAATCCCGGCTCGGGCAACAAATTTTTTTTTTAAATTTTAACTATTCTTTTTGAAATTATTTTTGACCATATTCATTGATCATAATTTAATGAAGTATAGACATGTGCCGAAAGTTACTTATTAATTTTTTATTTAATTAAACTAGTCTCCTTTATATTAATCAGAATCAAATCAGATAAACTGTCATTTCTGAATTATATGGATAATCTAAATTACATGCGTAATTAACCGACACTGATTAATTACTTAATAATTTAAAAAAAAATCGTCATTAAATATCCGAAACGAGATTAATTGAATATGTAGCGTAAATTATATCATTTATGTTGAATATTTATGGGAACTATTAATATTAATTCACTGTTCATTTCATTCTAGAGACAGGTGTTAAGAAATCTAAAGAAAAAAAAGTTTTAAATGAGCGGTTCACATTTTTATTTAAAAAGGTCTCACGGTTTGATTTTATTATTATTTTCATGCCTTGTTCTAGAAAGACTAATTAATTGTTTGGCCGTTGAAAGCACACACGTGCCGCGTACTGCTGGTTAAATGTGCGTTTCTAGGAAATAAACAGTTAGTTTTCGGGGTAGAACCTTCAAAAAAAAAAAATTTCGATGATACAATATAAAAAATAGATGGGCCCTGTTCCGGATATTGATCCGGATCACCCACAGATCACTATTTATATCACAAAGGTGAGACGCTTGGGCCACTGCGCCACAGAGCCACAGAAGAACTTCGTGCAAAAATATCTCTCTTGAGGTCTTCCTTGACCCTAGAGAGATCGAATTGGGGAAATGTGAGAAGAAACATGGTTGCTCAGAATTATTATTGTTCATGGTCTTATGATAAAATGGTATCTAGCCAATAAAAAATAAATTGAATCAAGTAAAAATTAATCTAATGCTAGATGTGTTAGAGTTTCCTACGAGAAATTAGAACTCAAAATATTTTCAAGACAAAATTGAAATGACAGTCGGCAGTGGCACACATTTCCTATTACATTTTAACCATTTAGAATTTGTGATTACTCAATCCGCATTTAATCGGTTAAATCAACATATTTTGTTTTGGTCAAGCGCAAAATAAGTGCCTGAACAGTTAGCAATATTTTCTTTAATAACAATTGGTACTCTTTCAGTAGTTAGCTGAAAATGTGATCAATGCTTTATGGTGGTATTAAAATACTCAAAAGCGCGTTCTACGGTTTTACGCTTTTAAATATTTTGTTTATTTATATCGGGGTTAATTTATATTGCTTCTAATTTCTAAGTTCTATACTGCATTGAGAATTAACAGTTAATCCTCAAGGATCGAATGTTAGTTACTGACATTCGATCCTGCAATAATTTTCCAAAATATTAGTGCTACTTTTGGAAATGTTCACACAACGGCGTTATAACTGACAAGTGGCATCAAAATTGATTGAAAATAAAAATAAAGAAATTGCGAAGGCCCCGGAGTCGAGGATAGATTTGTAGCAGCCTTCGTAATTCTTTTCAGTCCATTCCATTTCGATTTCTAACACTCATATTCAAATTAAGGCCGGTTTTAGAAATGTCAATTTAAGGAGTGCTCTGGTGAGAAAATGACTTTCTCCGTTTCTACCCCTTTCCTACAAGTTCTTCGGCTTGGAGTCAAAAATATAATACTTATCGCTTTCTGGGAAATCAGCAGTCACGCATTTTCCTGTGAAAGTGAAACGGGTCGTTTAAGTTAACAATAGGTTTCAAACAAACCCATAAGATAAGGTGACCATACACTCACCTAGTAATCTAAATCTCATCTTTATCTAAATTGTACCTTTTAATCAATTATTTTCAAATTAAGATTCGTGGGTCTCCTGAGTGGACGATTTCGTAGACTTATTCTCTTATTCTCATCGCATCTCACAGTTTAAATAAGATTGAGAATCTTATCTATAAACTGTGAAATACGGTGTAAGTACGGTGAAACCTCTTCACGCGACCACCTGAGGTACATGACCTTTACCTCTGCCATACTGTGACACTTGTACGAAGCGACAGGGTGCGATTTTCGGCTGTAGAATTGGATCAGGGTACACAGGATCCGGTCGTCTCAACCAGGTGGACGCGGAGACAGGTTCCAATATGTGTATATGGTGCTCATATTATTGAATTCCGATTGAATTCTTGAGTTTTCTGCCACTATTTGAATTCGTGATTCTACTCTGCTTTAACGTATGCCGTGCCTCGAAAATAAATAAAACAAAAGCAGGAGCAGATTGTCCAGACTGAAATAAGTTCAAAGGGAAAGTTGTTTTGTTTTTGAAAATCGCACAATAGGAACCTAAGAATTTTGAATACTAAAGTGCTTAGGTATTCAATGCCCATAAATAATGTAAGAGTCTCGTCCGTCCTTGTATAAGGTCGACGAATCCACTCGGAAAAATATTCATGAGAATCTTGAGGTTTTCCATCATAAAAATGGAATTTGAGGTCCCCAAGTTAAGCCAAGAAAAGCAAAAGAGAAAAACAAAGTAGTCAATTACGCAGTGCACCCGAGTAAATAATCTAAGAAAGTCCGCTCGCTAGGTTCATCCACCGCACGGATTTGCGGTTCTTACATATGAGTTGAAGCAAATTGATAGTTCGGTTGAAGTAATCTAATAAAAAATACAATCCCAGCATTTTACGAGAATTTCCTTGTCAGAGAAGGTATGCTATTGTCGTCCTATGAAAATTAAATTACACTAACTGAACCAGAGTTCAGTTATTGTATTTGTGAATGATGGATGAAATACAGGTAATGGCTTACAGGTACCAAAACCCGAATGAGAATAGTATATACCAAATGCTATGAACATGACTTAAGTGAAGGAGGAATTTATAATTCTTCCAGACATCCCATTTAAATCCATTCAAATAAGGATTGCACACTTATCCGACACGTACTTGAGTGCAAGGAAATAAATTTTAAACGGAATGGAATTCTCCGGCTGTTCTTGAGCTATTCATGAGAAGATTTTGGTGGAATTTGTAGATTGAAACTTGTCATCAGACATTCCACTACGTATTGTCAACATACGCTGCTATCCGATGACTATCCAAATGCTAGCAGTAGCATAGCGGTTGCTTAAATTGAGGAGACGTATATTCCATTCCAAAAGTCTACTTACTTTAGTGTTTAGTTGCTTGCTTCTTGTTTATTTGTATTTGTAGTTTCTGCTTACTTGAGTCTTCATCCTTCTGTGGTGTGAAAATGAGATAAATATTTGAGCTGAATCTATAATGTAGAGGATGATGGAATTCTTTATGAGTGAGAGTGAAAGCCTTTCAAAATGATAAGGAACCTTGTTTGCCTGTAAAACTTCAATCAGTTCATAAATGAGTATAACCTAAAATCTTCACGTTAGTTATTTTGAGTGTTCTTATTCCAAACTGTCGGATCTTTTCAGGCTTTCTACGCGATGACGTCGTTTAGCTCATACACGACGCCCTTGTGTAGCACAAGGAAGAGACATGTCGTATTAAGCGGGCATTGAACAGCTTGTATTGAGGAATAAGGATAAAACTTATTTTTCGACACATATTTCATACGTGCACTTGAAATGACTAATCCTTAATATTTTAAAAGGCTTATTTTTACAACCAACTAGCGTTCCTTGTCATGTTGACTGACACTCTTCGTCATGCAATGCAATGCAATGTAATCTAATGGACTGACTTTCTCTATTTCTCCCTATACAGCTTTGATGACTCCAGTTCTCTCTCAAGTGGAATTTCAGATCTGAATGAGATCCCGACTGATCTAACCAGTTCTTCAGTCAATTCTGAGCTCTCAAGTCCATACGCCAGTCTTCAGGTAAATACCACAACTAAAAACAGTTGCTTCCAACTAAAGGAAGGTCAAAGTGTCCGTACAATCGTGTGCTCCCCAACAGATTTTCAGAAATGGTATGTCTGATTAGAACGAGGTTGTGAACTCTGGGAAACTCTGTCGTCTTATTTTGTAGAATACACTTTCTCCAAGTAGAAAGGAAGTATCTTCGGGTGACGGAAGAGCACTTTCTATATATTAAATTCCGACGGAGTCAAGTCAAGAGACTTTCTCCAGGAAAGAACAGGAGAAACATTCCAGGGCTTTTACCATTCTCACTTGACTGGACTGTTTGGATGGAATACCATGTTATGTACTGTACAATTCTAAAAGGGCTAAGCTGTTCCATACGTACTGGAAGTCTTAGAGATGGAATAGAACGCCCCATAAAATACCCGCTTATTTTACCAATGCCCGCCCTTCATCCGTTCCTTTATTTCAATCCAAAACTTGTTTTCCGGAAAAGTTGAACTAACTCTTGTTCAAGAATGTGCAGGAACTCCGGACGACGAACTCTGGTCTCTCATCACAAAAGAGCGTGTGAATGGAATCCACGAACATTTTTCACTCACTGGATAATAACACATTCTAATACAAGTTGAAACTGTAGAAATAAACCTAAGTCTAACCGGACCATGAGTCTGTGACAGGAAATTGAGTAAGTGATAAATGTAGACCCTAGAAGTACAAATTTCAAAGACACAATTTCCCTTGTCCATCTCATAATTTTGAAGCGTTTCCAGATAAAATCCCTAAAAGGGACAAGTAGTCAAATAAATTTCAAAGAGCGGAAATTCGTGTTCTTACATGTGAATAGAAGCTAAGAAAGGGCTGAAGGATAATTCTCATATTGTACGTCATCGATTCATTTATAGTCAATATTTCATCACAGAATGAGCTAAACGGTCGATTTAGGTCAAACCAGTACGTGATTGCTGTAGACATAGCAGTGGATGAATGAAAGTACAGGGTAGTTCATATCATCTTCTCCTTTACCCTACCTTACATTTTACCAAGTGAAAGGTAGAAATTAATTTTGTAGACAATTATCAAGTTAGATAATATTTTCGTCTAATTCTACTGATTCCATATTAAATTCTCTACAAAACGTATGACACATTCTCTTAAAATCGTCCGTAGACGAGAATACATGAACCACACTGTACATTTCCTCATGGAATAATATTTATTTTTGGTTTTCGGATTAACTTTTGAGTCATTTTCGTAACCATACTTATAAAGTTGGCTTAGGTTTGAGAAACCCCATCTGCGGAATTGCCTACTAGTCCATACAAGTTGACACTGAGTTTCTCACAATTTACTCCTTATGGATACACTTCAGATGAATTAACATGTGAGGAAGGTTAAGTCTTTTCCTCTTCTCGTGCTTATATTGCTTGTTGACTCTTTGACATCTAGTTTTGAGCGTCTTTCAGCTAGGATGGGATTAATCTCAAAAGTCTTGCTTACTGGATTTGGCACCACTCCTAAACCCTACTTTAGTCAACAACCATCGTCCAGGATCAGTCTGGAAGAACAAGATAAAATTTGCATATGTAGCTTTATGTTTGGTGAACGAAATCCCTCGTAAAGGTTCGGGGCCCAAGGCAAGACCCAGCTTACAATTGCGTCAGAAATATCTCACTTGGGAGACTTATGTGATGTTGAAGGCCTGTCGTAAATTCATTTGTAGGATGAGGATCCTACGTGTCGACAAATGATTTTAGATGCAAAATCTATATTCATTCCGATTCGAAACCTTTAGGATGACACAATCGAGGTGCTGATCCCGAAAACGAAAGCCTTATAGAACCATAGATCATTTTTAGATTTCTGATTACGAGGCATGCGTCATCACTTGGCACTTGACACATTAGTGCAGATTTAGGAAGAATGCGAATCTAGGGTAAAAGATTGATTCAAAAATTAAAAATTTCTGATAACTAAGATCTGAATTTATCAACCATTTACTGCGTCATTTCCCAAGTGAGATACGCGGTGTTAAATGCTTTACGTCAACTTGTCCGGCATGCTGCAGCGCGTAGAGCACTTAAGTAGAAAAAAAATTCAAAGTTATGCATTCTTTTGAAAAAAAAAGATACTGGTGTGTATGTAGCAAGTTTTTAATCTTCAGGAAAGGAAAATAATATGGGGGCACAATATGTTTGGACAAAACTTTGTAAAAGCCTTCTTTTTATGTGGTTGAAAAGTAATTTGAATTTGATATTGAAAAAATGATTGATTGTTTGAAATTTTTTGAATTATGAGCAGAGACCTGGTGATGAGGAGAGCGTTCGGAAGAAGCGTGAGCCGATTGATCCCCAAAGTATAATTTATAGAGTGGTTGGGTGTCGAAGTGGAAACAGTAGTCGTCGTCAAGTTGAGTCTCACGGAACGACCGGAGGAGATACGACCAGTGCGAAGTAAGCCCATCAAATCTTAATGTTAACCCAAGGGAAAAACTTTTCTAATTATTTTCTATTTCAACAAGAAAATATCCTTTTCTTTTTACTCTCCAACTTAACTTTCTTCGTCATAATACCCGAAGGTCCTTCGTTGAAAGACATTCAAGTTCCTTGTTGAACTATTCAATTAAATTACTTCTTGATTGGAAATTTCGAAAGTGTTTACTTTCTCCTTAGCAAGAGAAAGCAAGAGAACGTTTGTGAGTTTGAGTGCCACCATTTACTTTGAATTTTCAAAACGCAAGGTTCCAAAGTTTTCCAACGAAAATCCATTCTATTTTGGTTTCAGTTTTTCGCATTTCCTAAAGTTTTCTCAACCAAAAATGTAAATATGCAATGCTTGAAATAAAATCCTAACGTTGAACAAATATTGTGGTTTCCTAGTTTTGGTCGCTGTTTTGTAGTGAATACTCTATCTAATCATTCCATTCCCGGTGTCCCCGTTTTCTGCACTCTCTCTGCGAATACTTTGATTAAAACGAGTCCTTGCAAAGTAATTTAAATGGATTTCTTCCACGCGTACGTGTACGGTGACAAATATTTGGTATACACCTACGATATCACCACAACTGAACCACATTGAAATTCCTGGTCCTGTGCAAAGTAAACACGTTCAACGAACCGGGAAATTGTACAAGTCATTACTGTGCTCCGACTTTATAAACTTCCCCAAACGACTTTGCATCCACACTTGTTTTAATGAGAGTGACTGCACCAAAGTTCCCTACACTGCGTAATCGGACTTAGTTTGGGTCCAAGATTATTTTATTTGAAAACGCACGGGTTGACTGTACGGCTTAAAATTATGTGTCCTTTTCATCCACAGAAACGGGAGTAAAGAGAAGGACTGCAATGTATTCAGCAGTGACCACAGACCAGTTGGCCAACTCGGCATTCCTTCAACCAACAAGAGTTCTACAGCCGAACCCCAACAACCAATGAATTCTTCCATGAGTAATGGGTTTCAATCTCCTTCAAGTTCCAGCGGTCGTAGCCATGGTGGTCAAAACCACAAGATGGATGGGAAGTCCGCCGGGCAATTGGAAGATGGAAACGGGAGGAAAAGAAGTGTTGTGGGTATGTTATCTGCTATTTTATTATTGAAAATTACGTTATTCCGGCTACTCGAATTCCTTCCTTCCTATAAATAAATATTCTTATTGTAATGTATTTTTCAGGAATGAAGGATGAGCACTACACAAGAGAAATGGCTGAGCGTCTTATTCGTGAAGAACGAGAAAGAGATAGCAAAGAACGTCATCGGAGTAGTAGCAGTTCTGGACATCATGGTCACAATGGACATCACCAAAATAATGGAAGCTCTGGAAGTAGTGATGGATCTGGTTCAAAGCGGAGTGGTAAAAGTGGGTCCAGTGTCCCAGTGACTTTTGGCTATGTCCGACGATCCACGGGTTCAGGAATGAGCGGTGGAAGTGGCAGCAATGGAAATGTGTCCATGACCAAATATTCTATTCCGGTCAATGGGAAAATTACTAGCGAAGACTATAAAATGGCTCATAATACTCCGATAACTCTAATGCCGAAGTGTGGGGAACAATACTATTCCGCAACTGCGAATAATGTCCCAGGAGTTGGGAGCCCTAAACCAAGGACCAAGGTCAAAGTGAGTGGAGGGACTCAAACAACAAATGATTTGCATGAAATGGGGGCCAATCTTCGTCATCATCAACAACATCATCCAATGCATCATAATTCTGCTGGGGATGTTGTGGACAGCTATAGTAGTCCAGGTTCAACCAGACACTCGGGATCATATGCTTCACCAACTCAGTCACAATCTTCAGCACCCTTCAAATCGTTGTCATTGACCACACCGACGGCTACTCAATTGTCTCAAAGTCTAAGAGAGCGGATCCTTGGGTCACAGAGTCTTCCGAAGGGGGCAACAGCTTCAGCTGACTATGCCGCGATTTTGGCAACGATTCAACAACAACAACAACATCAACATTACCTCGCTCAGCAACAACATCAAGTGTATGGAACACCAAATGCGAGTAAAGAGAGAATGTCGCGATACAATAAAATGATGATGATGAATGATGGGTCACTCTCAGATACGGGTGGGTACTCCAACTATGCTGAGATTCAAAATTATGGTGGTGGTGGACAACATCTTAATTCTTCTGGCGTTGGTCCTGGAACTTATTCTTGGATGAGACATAGTGCTGGATATGCTTCTTCCATTACGAGTGCTCCGACAAGGCTCATAGGGGGTAAGTCATCTCACATCTTATCAGCTCTTTCGCCTCAGTTTCTTTCCCACGCAAATAAATCAGATGGATTTATGACAACGTTCATTCTGGCTCTTGGTCTTAATAAAAGTCTTCCATAGAGCCATTGTGGTTTGTGTTCGAATAACAGTGTCTTTAGAAAATGTCAATGCGAGTTGATTATAGCTTTTGGAGGTTATGATTCTGAAAAATATATTTTTAGCGTACACCCACTTATAAATAGCGTGGGCAGATATTATTTGAACATTAGCCTGAAACATACTTCTCTTGTTACCTTCCCACTTCCACTGTCATCTGTCCTTAAGGCATGAATTGAATTGAACGTTTCACATTTTCCCAAAGTATTCATTTTACTTGAGCAGTTCCGTCGAATCTTGAGTCCTTGAATGAGAGAGGAAATGACAACCTTAATACAAGTACCATTCATTTTTATTCTCATTCTCATTCAATGAATGAATGATTCTATTTTGTAGTTGAATAAATAAAAAATCTTTGACTCTCTCAGACGAATGACTCCTTCAGTTGAGGGATTTCCTCTTGATCCATTCTCCCAAAGCAGGGAAGGAGGAGAAAATCCCTTCGAGTTTCTCTCCTTTCATCCATGGAGAAAGTTACACGAAGCTAGGAAGTACAATAGTAGCAAGGATTTTGAATCTAGATTCTAGGATATTCTCCTAACCACAATGCACATCCTTTCCTTTCCTACTTACGTTCACTCACTTCTTCATAAAGGATGAGTTATGGGACCGACGAGCTGATTCTTTTAAATTAGGACTGTTTGGAATCCAATATTACGTGCAAGCTGGTGTATAACCATTTATTCCGAAATGGGGACAATGAATACTGTGACTTTCAACTTCCTTCCTTAATTTTGAGGGTTAGCAATTGCCATTTTAAGATACTTTCGCTTAAACTTTCTTCTAATGAAACGAGTAGCAATATTCCACATTTGGTATCCAAAGCTTCTTCAAGGTGAAACTCTTGGCACTCACACCTTGAGAATAAATCGTGGGTTGCCCTCCTGACATGAAGTAACCGCAAGTGGGCCAGGCTCCTCGACTCTTGATGATTTATCAGGTCACAAATTAAATTGAACGTGTGCCTCTTTCGTAAGAATAAGTAAATACAAGAAGGAGATTCTGGGAACTGATATCCTCTTCCCAACTATTTGCAACACAACATAGGAATGAAATATAGATTCTTGACGTCCTCATTATTTATTTTCTTGCTGTGATAAAAGCTAAATCATGTTTTGATTCTAGTGACATGATATTTTATACATTTCTTGGATATCATATAATTTATTTTCAGTTTGGAAGAATAATAATTTTTCCATGGTTCTCGGTGACTTCATGGATGTTCGGAAAATATTATTCTGACTATAAAATCTATCCAGTAATTATATATACAAACTATTTTTGCTGTTTTTGGGGAAGGATTTCTCTTGATAAACAGGAAAATAAGTGTCACCTTTCCGAGATTTCCATTTTGTTATGCGCATTTAAAAGTAATATTATCATTCGTTTGCAATTATTAAGTTCCTGCTGAACCAGAAACGAAGAAATGTGACATTTCCTAATCTACTAATGGTTCTGTTTTCTCTTCGGTTCACTTTACCTCACAAAGCGAGACACCATTAAGTGTAAAAACGAAGAGAATGACATAACGAGTTCAACTTGGAGGATATCACTTTCTGCCCTTACCTATAGAAGTTTGGTAACAATTTCCAAGAGAATTGGGGATTCTCTTCCTGGTTTTGTCCAGAAATAACTTTTCTTAGATTTTTATTTTTATCAAAGGACGTGACATGATGGTCAGTCCATCCACGTGCAATCCAATATATCAGAGATAAAAGAATGCCATGTCATGACTTGGGAAAGGTGGAATAGTTTCTTTTAGAGAAAGATTCAGTCACAGTCTTCTAACCTAGAAATCACTCAAGATCCAACGGAAACACTAATGTGCGAACCTTCCTACACTGAAACCCTAGAATTGAATTATTTCACTAACGGGCTCTCTACTTTCCAGCTCCCAACAAATCACATCTGTGGTTAGAGTCAGGTTTGAGAAAGTTGAACTGTTCCTAGAGATTTCATTTCATTGAAAGACTGGACACTTTCATTCCTAGTCCTGGAGCCTGGAATTCCTTCTAACTCATATCTTCCTGAACCCTGTCATCCTTAAAGTTGAAAAGTGGGAATCCTTTGAAACTCCGGACTCTTGTTGAATCTAATAAGTGTCGAGAGTGGACTGCTCTAAAATGTTTCTTCACTATAATGATGTCGGGAAAGTGCGGGCGTTGTTGGAGGTGCCGTGACCTTTCTCTGAATCATTCCTCTTCGGCATTGTACCCAAACTATCATTTTCATTTTCCATTGTACTCCAGTCAGAACTTGCAAGGAACACTAATGGAGTGCAATGGTGTTAACGTAGCATAGTAATCGAGCCATTGATCAAAAGTTTACACCCACATAGTGTTCCTTGTTAAAACTCACTTTTGTGTAAGAAAACCCACGAGCCATATTCTAATTGAACCCGGAAGATTTGCTATATATCTGCATCCGCAGACACGCAAGGCCGAAATGTGTTTGACACTGTGCAATTTAATACTTGATTGATGGGGTGCTGTTCGTGCTGTAAAGTTTTATAAGGCCAAGTGTCGTAAAAACACTATCTTTTTGGGTTTAATGTTTCGATTTATTTCTGTTTTACGACCCTCACACCTTTCATCTTTCTCTTTATGTGTATGAATACGTAGGTAAAGGGTTTACGCACTTTACTTGGGTTTCTAACCCTTCACTTCGATACTCCTTCTAAGTTCAAACAAGCCCATACATCATTCTCGCAACTTTTTCCCAAGCAAATATTAAAATGGAATTTCGTGCAACCGAGTGAAACTTATTAACTTGAGATGCTTTGAATTTACTAAAGGTGCAAGCGATGCCTTTACCACAAGAATTGGCAATCTCGGAGCGAGTGCATGATTTTTTTTAAATTAAATCTGAAAACTGTTTCAATCATTGGTCCAAACTTGGATTCGTGTCAGAGCGAACCCTGATCATTGTAGCGAAGCGACAAAGGCAGTATGTATCACTATTCTACAATGGACTGAACTCCTTTAAACTAAAATTTGTGATGCACTTTGGAATTTTACTATTTATGACCATGACATCAATGAATTTGTAACCGGGCGTTTTGCTGAATCCGCTTTCTGGTGAGAAATCGGCATTACTAGAAGAAATAAAAGCTAAAAAAAATACGTTTCTTATCTTGACAGAAGGGAAAACCAATTTCGAGGTTGTTACGTATCAGCATCCATTTTGATCCTTTTTTGACGGGATTCAATTCTTTTGGCTCTTCTAGCTCAAACTCATCTTTCAAATCCTAACTCACACCCAGTGGAGTGAGAAAAACATACTAGGGAGACATAAAGAATTCAGTTACTAAAATACTGGTTCTTCTTATTCTGAAGCAAAAATAGTCTAAGAAGTAGTAGTCTCTTGAGATGAACCAAGGAGGAAAGAAACACACACTGGAGTTGTTGATATAACAATGCACGCAAACAACTCAAAGTTCAATCTGCAGTAAAAATGTAAATTCAGTTTTGAAGGCTGTTTGTTCCCGGTTATACTTTATGGAAAATACTTCAAGACGCGGGTGGGCTAGATTTATCCAGTGGAAAATTTTCAAAAGTTCCAGCAAGTTGTTTAATTGGGGAAAATCCTGCAAATTAGAGGAAATGTGATGAGATGAATTCTTATTTTTCTAAACTTTTTTCACTAATTTTTTTTTCGTATTTACTTTGACTAACTTAGGAGGTGGAAGTATGACGGAGGCAGAGAGCTTGGAGTCCCTCAGTTCAACATCATCTTTAGCAGCTCAACTTCGAGATGTTCGTTCCAATAGTTTGACGCAAGGAAGAATTCCAAATCATCAAAGGGACACAAGTCCGTCAAGGAGTCCAAGGCTTAATAGGAGCAACAGCATTAGGTAAACTCTCTTCAAGCTCATTAGGAGATTTTGAAACTGTACAATCGTGATAATTTGTGTCGAAGAAAAATGACTCATGTAACTAATTACTAAACTTGTTCTATACCATTCGACATTATTCGGTTATAATTTTCAGTAAAATTTCCTACAAATAATTTTTAATTTCATTACCGACTAATTTGATGTCCTACATTGATTAACTTGCATTGCACGAAAGTTTAAATAACTTGCTAATCTATATAGCAATTCTCTTTCTTTCAATTTCTGGAAAGTCTAACGAATTCAATTATCGAACAATTGACATATGTAAAGTAAATTACGTCTTCCTTCTCCAATGACTTGAGGAATTTATTTTCCTTGGTTTTCTATTACTTGAACTTGAAATTCTCTTATTGTTTTGAGAATCTTATAGTTCTTTCAGGACTAATCAATGAATGTAACAAATTGTTTAACTTCAAGATGTTGATTCGAGTGTTTCTATGTTTTTTTTTGCATTTTCTCTGACGAAATCTTGTTCTTCCAACTCCTAACTACGCATGAGTAGCCATTTCCGTGAGAGAACTTTCCCGAGGTAAATTCTACTTTCTTTCTCAGTTTCTTCACTCTAATGCTAATGACTACCGATATTTATGCATGACCTTTCCTGCATTTGCATCCAGAACCTAATGAAGTTGAAATTAAAATTACATTAATTCTCTTCTGTATTATTCTCGGAATATTTTAAGGGTTCTACGCGATGACGTTCAAACTACAATCAATTCAAATTGGTAATAATAGCCACCATCGCGTAGCACATTTGAAAATTCTCAAAGTCTAATAAAACGTTTACAACATTACGATGTTTTTCCAACGTCATTTCACTATGTTGAAGTGGATTTCTTTAAAAATATGTAGAAAGGTTTAAAATATTTTTCGTTCTTTCGATTTCCAACTTGTCCAGACAATGAAATATTGCACACACTTCTTCCCAATCTAATCTAGGATTGACTTGATGGAACCGTGTATTATGTTTTGAACAGGTCAACCAAGTCCGAGAAATTGTATCCTTCGATGCTACAAAGAACGGATGACGTGAATCCTTATTACAGTACTCCGATTGCCGGCGGGGGGACTAATAACATGCCGACCTCTCCGCTTCACAATACACTGAGTCGGTGAGTGTGGAGAAGATCTTTGAGCTTAAGAAATTGAGCCCAAACCCAAACGTGACCCAGATTTCCCTAGTGTCCAGACAAAAACTTTTTCTTATCTCCAGAGTTCGTGTCCACGTTTTTCTCGGATCCCATTTTGCGACACAGAAATAATTCATTTAATTGTCTGTCAAGTGTGTACGCAGTAACGGTAGTACTGTCGTTGGCTTTCAAAAAGTTTTCCAATAGCAAAAGGTGAAAGGTCGAATCCGTGGAAGTAGATCGCAGACATAATGATGATTCAGTCCTGCAAGGGATGGCAACGTGGGTTGAAGCAAGCGTTAAAGTTACATGTGATATTTTAAAATTCTGAAAAATACCAGTACTTTTTTTGGTAATACAATAATATTGACTTTCACTCACATTACTTGTGGTGTTGTTCCTAAAAATTGTGAGTAGCAAAATACCAGCCAGAAATGTCGTCACTTTCGACTCATTTTGAGTAATTTTGAAGATTTATAACCTGAAACTTGCCGTGGCACACGCCACGTCCCCAGGACCTTTTTAGATCATGGATCTTATCATTCAAATAAAAATACTACCCAAAAAAATATAGTTAAAAATACGAGAAAGGTATTACCTTCAAAAATAAAACGAAAAAAGATTTTCCAAAAAATTCGACCCTGCCAGGATTTGAACCTGGAATCTCCTGATCCGTAGTCAGGCGCGTTATCCATTGCGCCACAGGGCCTTGTATAGAAGGCATGTGAGAAATTGGGGGTCTTATGACACAAGTAGGAAAGAAATGGCGTAGGGTTTGCGTCGAAGTGAGCGCATTGCACGTCACAGTAGCCTTTGATTTCAATGACCTTTCTCATTCTGCCCCATTCCACGGCGGTTACATATGGTATATGAACATTACACACGCTATTCAATTGCATTAAAATATATTGTAGGATTTCGCAAACTAGGCTTTTTTTTAAATCGAATTGCTCACATTTTTAACATAATCTGACAGTATAAAATATACGCTCTAAATGTCTGAACGTTCTACGCTATGGTGGTTATTTTTACGTCAGCTCCCAAGCGTGTTATCTTATAATGACGTCATACAAGCGCCATGGCGCGGCACGCTTGGAATAATTGAATAGTGTAATTTGGATTTAAATTGATGCGTAGGGGAAAACGAGTGCTTTCTTTTGTGTACACATTTTCGCTATGGCTATGCTTTCTAAAAAATCAGTAATGACTTAACGTGACATTTTTCCCAAAACCTTATGAGTCAACAATATTGTCAAATAGAAAAGAAAATCCACTATTTAGACTAAATTAAATTTAAAGTACCCAGGAGAGAAAATAATTCATGTTTGTGCATTTAAATCCAGTAGTAGCTCATAAAAACAATTCGGCTACTGAACTGCTTCAAAAACCTCAATTTGTGGAACGCACTGCGTTATTTGAAAATTATTAAAATTCACACTGAACCGCGTTCTATTTCTTTTTGTTTGACACACCTCAGACTCATAGGATTCTAAAAGTTTATTTACAAAATTATTAGACAAAATCCTTCCCTTGTCGATACAATCCTATCAAGTACGAATTTCAACTCTGACTTTCTCTACTATTACTATTACGTGTGTTTTTGAGACACCATTCGATTTCTTTCGTTCAATAGCATTCGATGGTTGTTCATTATTGTATTACTATGTTGAATACGACTTCTGCGTTATGAATTCCGGTATTTTTAGTAATGGTGTTGTAAACTGTGTAAACACCTCCGTGTTTTGATCGTAAAAATTCTAGTTTCTGTTATTTTTATTTTATGTGGTCAAATCATGTTGTAAAAAAATTCTCATGTGAGTATTCATAAACACGGACTTGATAACCAGCAGAAGTGCGACTTAGCCATTTCGTTCAATGTCTAATGGTCATCGTAAAACATTATTTTAGATTTGAAGATAACTTTTACACCAAATAAGGTCTGGGATAAAGTCCGGTCGCACTCATAATATTTCTTATCTGTGGCAATTTAAACTTGAACAGACTCGCCCAAACTCAGCATGGTGTTTTGATTGTTTACATAAATGTATTATTCGTAAGGAGCGTAAAACGATTTAAAGGCCAGGGGTAATTATTTTTTCCAATTTGGGTTAGGGATTTATAGAGATTTTAGAGCAGATGATGTAAAACAAAGGAAGGAAAGGAAACAAACATGAATTAAGAGGACCTGTCCTCAGAAATTTGGATGATTTACGAACGAACGTAAAAGTTTTCCCTATGGTGAGTTCGTTTAAATAAGAAATGGGTTGGCAAATAACTGAAGACAGCTTTTTCCTCCTGGTCGTGTTTTATGGGTAATGAGATATGGGATCTAGTCTGGATTTCATGGACTTGAATTTGATGCATGGATAACCGCAAGCCACAAATGAATTATATTTAATGTGGCCATGCATTTTTTCAGACATCCTATTCTGTCTTGATTCCTTGCTCTCCTCTATCTAATATTATGTACTTTCCGTATAATTATTTTAACCCAAACCGTTCCGAAAGAGACGGATTACTTTCTAGGCAGCGGAAATTGCAATCTGTTATCATGAAACTTGAAAGGGTTGTCGTTTTTATTGGAGAATTATAAAGAAACATGCAATACCTTAATTCGGAAATTGGATAAACGATATTTCTACCCGATTGTTCCAAAATAAATTGGGATCAAAACCTAGAATTGGTTAAAAGATTTAATGGTCACAGTAAAATCTACGGCCAAATGCCTAAATTAAAAAAAAATCATATTATCGAAAATAGTTGGCTTAAGTCGACGTTGTAACAAAACTTTTTATTTTTTAATTACCGTTAATAATCTCTTGTGTGAGAAATCCGTGGACACACGTGAGGAGTAATTCCAAACTTTTATTCCTTCTCTCCTGTCTATTCCTGAGAAGCTGGGTTCTCGCTGTAGTTATTACTTTAATTTAAATGATTTGTACAAGATTTTTATATGCTACCATTATCTGTATTCGAATGATTATTTACACTTGTTTTTTTTATTATGAATAGATTCGGCGGTGGAGGACAAGGGCAATATTTATCAACACATCCTAATAACCACAATGCTCGACTCAGTATGTCTCCATACACGGGATTCCTGGCCAAAATCGCCACCAAGGAAGATGAGAGTTAGTCAATCAACCATTCATTCAACGCCATTCTTACGACTCTGGGAATTTATGTTGTCATTCTGAAATTAGTTTCGGTTTATTAGCAATCTCAATCCCATTGAATTCTATTTTGGTCGTCCGTCATTTTTTGCGTAGTGCAAGTAGACGACACGCCAATGATGATTCTGAAATTATTAAACATTTGTCCCATTTAAAACACCTTTCTTACTCGTCCCCACGTGTACAGCTAACAAGAGGACTTTTTTTTAAATAATTTCGACAAATGAACTCAAAATCTTTCCAACTTATTTTATATTCTTTGCACTGAAAGCTATGTCTAGAATTCAGTTCTACCAAACGTGGCGTTGGACATGAATTCTCCGTTAGCATTAACCTGGGAAATAAGCTGAAGAAACGGTTCAGTGCAAAAGTTCAACACTGAATACAATACATATTTTTGTGTATGACAGAATACATTCCCTGTAAAATATCATACGACAGTGAACCATGCTAGGAAAACGACTGCACACATTTCAGGACGATTGAAATTGAGTTTGTAGCAATTCTTTCGAAATCTCCCTGGAGAATGGAAATTCTGACTTCCTTAAGAGAAAGTTCAAATTCTAATCTATAATTGTGTATTCTTGCAGTCAATGGATCATCCTTAAGTTTAGTCTCGACGGCGTCATCTATTTACAGCAGTCAAGAAGACAAACATGCGTATGAAATAAGGAAGATGAGTCGGGAGTTGGGTGATGCCCTGGAGAAAGTTCAAACTCTCACCAATCAACTTTCTACAAACGTGAGTCACTTAAACTTTCCTTACTTTCTACATGTCTCGCTAATCTAATTACACTCAAACGAAGTTTTCCAATGTAGGTTAGGCTTCTTAATTGAGTTGAATTAAAGTGGAGGGCATTCCCCTTGGATGAAACTGAATTGAACTGAACTATATACATTTTAAGGATATCGTCCTCGTCCATCCTGTCACGCACAAAACGTACTTGACTGGATCACTAGCCCAGTCCTATAATTAGAGTCTTCAGACTGACTAGACAAAAAATGCGTCTTTTCTTGAATCTAATCACGCGAACGTCAGAATCTGACAAGGTTGTAATGGAAACTAATCTTAGAGTCTGAGGACGACGACTGTTCACTCTCAAATGTGTGTCTGCCCTCATTTTTAAGACATAATCCATGGGACCAAACCCATAATTCAAACTCTAAACAGGCTTACCAGGCAAACAGGCTACTCAATTTCCATTTTCCAAATGTCCGACTGACTTCATGGACAAGTTTCGAAATGGTATTCATGAATACCCATTATTTTGGTTCAAGTGCTTCACTCCAATTAGATCCCTTCATCGCGTCAGAACTGCACTTGATGATGAGAGTTCCCGCCTTTTGCTCCTGGTTATTATTCTTCCATTTAAGGTACGGACTAATGAGGAAGGAGATTCCAATTAAAATTGACTTGAGAACGTGTGAAGCTCATTTGCTCCTCTCATTGGAATTAGTAAGCTCTTCATTCATTTCATCCTATATTTTTTTGGACCAGGAAATGGGACATGTCAAGTTCAAGTCGAGCAGAATGAATTCTGAGCACGCACACGCGTTTGAAATTCACTCATAGTGTGTGTGGCATTGAACTGGCGGCTCTACGCACTTTTTCTTTTCACCTTCAACTTTTTTAATTACGAAACATCATCAAATAAATTATGGATTCAGTAGGTGGATGCAAAAACCTTTGTACAGAGCAGCATTTACCGAAGCGAATAAAATTATTTGAGATGAGACAATTAATAATCCACCACCACGAGGACCACCTAATACGATACGATTACGATTAGGCAGAAATCCATTGTTTTGGAATTTTAATTTAAATTTGAATTCAAGTGTGAGGGAATTACCCATGTACTCGAATGAAGGGTATGTGAGGGCGGGCGTGTCAGATGGTCACAGACATAAGACAGACGACCAAGTCCGGAAATGAAGCACGCGTTTCATTGTAATCGTCGTCACTCTCTGAGGAAATAAAGTGTGTGTCCGTCTGCGTTCAACAACTCCTTTTTTAAGAGCTATTATTACTTGTCCGTATGCATAATGAATGTATGTCGTCGTACATACACCTCTTTTGGGGTTGTAGTTTTAGTAGTGGGAAGTGCAAATGAAGTGTAAATTACTTCTAGGGTTTAGAATACGTGGTTACTCAACACAACTCTTCCATTCTTTCTTAATGTATGTTAAATCGTAACTAACCTTTTTGTTCAGAGAATCCAGTACAAGTACAAGTTTTTTCTATGCTAATGTCAGAGGTTTTACATGAGAATAATTTGTGAAGAAGTGCGTGCTTCAATTTTTCCATAGCAGTTACATTGAACGCGGAATTGAAGCATTTAAACTCCGTAACTTTGTAAAATTATTATTTGATTTCCAATTTTTCAAAAGTCTAGGAAAGTTTACTGAATTGAAAATTTGTCAGATCGAGTAATAGATGAGAGTTGATTTTCATTGTGCTTTCTCTATCTAATGTTAATCCATTGGAGAAAGTTGTAGGGACTCGTATTTCATTGGGGACATTCATTTTACCATAACTTCTATGGTAAATTAATTGGAAATAATCTTAACCTATTTTTTAATTAATTGGATTTTATCTCAATTTTAATTCCTACCCACGCGTCATTTTTTCGATCTCAGATTCAACCTGTTCTCATATGATAATCGTTCCCAAATAATCCGACCCTTGTATAGCAATAAGTTTCATTCATTCAAGATACGGTATGGATAGAAATTCTTTCTACTTTTTTTGTATGTCCATGTATGATATGAATTCATGGTTTGCATCCCTTATGTAACAACTCTACTAATTAAATTCCTTCCCTTTGTTCTCTCGTCGCGAACATTTGTTATTATGTCCACCATGAGTTGCAGCAGGAGCCACAACCCAAGATTTTTTTTTCTTCCGCTGTCAACTGTCCAGTCCATTCAAATTTGTCCATAAACTGAATACTGAAGTGACCCATCAACTTCTTTACTTCCACGCACGGCACGCATATATTTAAAGAGACATAAAGAGACGGACGGTTATGCAGTAATCACAGAGTTCAATTGGTTGGGTCGAACTTGAAACAAAAAAAAAATACATTCGTATCTATGTTGGACAAGGAACACTTGTAGGATGTTAAAGTCTTAATTTTCGAGTCTGTTCGGAAATTTACAAACTCTTGTTGAGAGCATCTTATTAAATTCAAAACACATTTGATTGCTATGAGATAAGGCATCACCTATATAGAACTTAAATACAATGCAAGGGCAAGATGTTGAGTTTAGTGCATTTTTCAGAGCTCCGGAAATGTTTGTCGACAGACAATATTTCGGTTCATCAGCAGAAATTCTTCATAGATTTTTATCAAGCATTCAAATGCATATTTCAGGCATGCACTAATAATATGCTGAGAGACAGCTCGTAACGTTTTAACTTTCAATGACCAGAAATTGACTCATTCTGAATCCGAAGTTGGAATTTGACAATTGAAGAATGTTCCTTATGAGCAGACAGACATTATTCAAATGAACGCATGGATTTGTTTACATTGGGCGACCCGAAAAGTGTGTTTGTGCAGAAAGGGGTTTGAGTGTCTGGCCACGTTGACGGCCCTACACTCCATTGAGTAAGAGTGATAAGGACAATAACATTTATTCCTATAATTTATGTAGAGTGCAATGTAAATGTAAAGGGTTTCGAATTAGGATGCGGATGCACCATGTGCATGGGTGCATGTGCTTTTTTATTTAAAAAAAATATGGACGAACGTGGGCAGATGATTGAAGGAAGGAATCTTTGTGAAGGAAAGTGGTTCAGCGAGTCAGGGGAGGTTTTTAAACATTTCTTTCAAGGGTTCTTTTTATGAGGACCATTCTTAACTATAGATTTTAAAGTATTTGTATACATGTTCCAGTCCATCTTCAATTTCAGCTCAACTTGTCCATGTAGCCTAGGCTTGAATTTTTACAGATTTTACCCCATACAACTATGCTAAAGTTCTGTATGAAAAGCAAAAGTACGTGATGGTATTTAGCAGCGCCTTCACGCGAATGTCAATTCTTGCGTTTTTTTTTCCAGTATAAGTGCAAAACTAACTTAGATAACCTTATTTGAAATTTGAAGAGCTTTGTGGTGGCATAAAGCTTGCTGGCATTGTAGTTAGAGTTCCCGTGCTTGTGGGGACTTTGTGGAATTCGAAAAATTCTCTTTAGTAAATCTATTGTAACTTTAAAGCAATCGTTTTCCAAATATTTGGAATGATTAGAATAGAAGCAACAAAAACCCGAGATTTATGGAAATGGCCTGCACTATGTAAGCTGAATATTTACGGACTGTAACATAGACACGCATAGATTTAAATGTAAGGATGAGTCCGTCGTATATTATGGATGTTAAGAACAAGAAAGGTGTTATTACCATTACATAATCCACTCATCTCTATCCATTCCATATTCAAAGTAGTTGTACTTTTGTCTTTTGGGCTTGAAGCTAAGGAACAATGGACTCCTCTTATTTTATGAATCCCACCAGGTTTAGAAAAGAGTGAGAATTTTCCAATTGAACTTGACAGGCAACAATGGTGAAGGGCGTACACAGCACACCTCACACTACTTCTATTTTGTTCGACTTTCATCCTAAACACCTCGTCAAAGGAAGCGTTATTCCAAATCCGTATCTTCTGAATTTTATTATATATATTTATTCCATCCAAAAATGAGGGTGGGGCCTTAACCCCTCAAGGAGCTTCATTTTAGTCCCATCTTGTTTTAGACTTAAAACACCCGATATAGGTCGTGTCATGACATTTTGGGCGGATGTGATCAACTTTCTGATCACATCCGCCCAAACTGATCACTACTGACTGACTGATTGTTCCTTTAGTTCTTAAATTTTGGGTTTATAAACTGAATTGCATGTTGGTGGTAGCCTTAGCCTTGCGTGTTTTGAAGTTTAAAAAATCATATGCAAATGAGTTAGTAATTGTATTAAGGCTAGGACAAGGCGAATAGGTAATTTAATTTCTCGTGCAGGAAATAATTGACCTAAGACTAAGGGCTATATTTTTTAATGAAATGAGATGAGATGACCCAGATCTTCAGCTTAATTGTGAGAAACAGGTGTATCATAGCCATTCTGTGATGTGAACATGATCAAAGACACCATTATTTGGTGAAGTCCAATTTAAAACTCATACATTATATGACCTTGTACATAATTAAGGTGTCCATGAGACTACACGTGATAGAAAGTGAATTTGAGTAAAGGATTGCGTGAGGAAGATTGTGTGAAAATTTGAAATGCTTCAATAAAAACTTGTAAATTCGTAAATATACGAAAATATTTAATAATTTCGGTAATTGGAGTATATGATGTTTTCACGTTGGGCTGAGAAGATAGCTATCATTAAAATTTTGAATTTTGTTAAAAAAGCCAAGGGCTGACACAATTGACCGACCCCTGCTGTAGTAATTGCATAATCTTCTGGTTTAATATTAATGTTAGTCTCCGCAAGATCTGTAATTCTTTATAGTGCATATTTCACCGGACGAGGAAATTTCTTTAACATTTTATCTGTTGACAACACTATTGAGGTGTGAGTTGGCGTCATTACACTGCAAGGTAAATTGAATCGGACGACTACAAAGAAAGTAAAAGTCGTAAAATAGTATAATCTTTTGGAGAATAATGATAGGAGTGAGTGAAATGAATATATTTATATTGCCGTCTGCATTCCACGATGCGGTAACAGCGTAATTACAAATGATGAGTTGACAAATGGACGGGTTAGGTTTGATGGATACAATATAAAATATTTTCTAGAAACTTGGAATTATTCAGTGCCCTGCCCTGCGGTCCGGGTGTCATTCAGTTTTTAAACGGGAGTAATATTTTGTACATCCTCCTGCCTTCCGATCATTCTTTATAAAGTTACGTAAGTCGAACCTTATTAGTCTTTATACCTCCGGGACTTTTTCTTATTATCAAATCATTCTGCGAACGATGTCTACACGAACACCACCAAAAATTAAACATTGCAACCGTTGATAGATAATGTGGAAACGTAGAAATACATATACTAGTTGCAGTTTGGTGTCAATTGTGAAACTCAACACGACATACGACTCCAAATAAATCAAGGGCTAAACATGTTTCAGGAAAAGTTAACGTTAATTAATTTACATTCTCTTGATTTTATCTACCGGTAGCGGTAAGACATTTCCTGGTCCAATTACTAATCAAGGCTTCCCTGATCGCTTAATGAACTGAAGACCGTTTTCCGAGCTTTTTGTTTACTTCCCGGTGAGTTCATAATTCCTTAGATTTAACGACTTGGCCCACTGCATCGTCAGCATTCTTTTCAAGACGTAAATATTTGCGTGTGTTAAGACTAAGAACGTGCAATAGTGAAGGTATTTGCGCTTCAAATTTCTAACCAACCTCAGCTCCTTGCATAAATTACTTGCAAACCGTTCTGCATCATTAAAAAATAAGATTTGGCACGCTTTTATGCGATCATCATGGATACGGCGTTTAAACATTTACTATGTCACACCCTAATCTTATACGCACCAACTTTTGCCAGCTATACTTTCTGATGAAAATGGGATAAATTGGAAGAAAGAAAAAACTGACGAGGGTAGGGTGCGAACCCGTGACCTCCTTTACATTTTCTAAAGTCACCTTTTATGTACAGTCTTCCATCTTCATTCGAACTTATCAAGACTTCAACAAATAATGTGTGACCAATTTCAGGATGCTCAAACTTTTACTTTAGTATGACAAGAGGAAAATGTTAGACCTGGTTCAATGTTTAAATCGAACGGTTGCATCAGTTATTTAAAACCTCAAAATTCATCGATTAGTCACATGATTCAAGCAGATTATGATTACGTTTACAACATCCCTACGTAATTTAGACGTAGAGTAATTGCTGTGGATGTTAGTTAATGAATATTACACTGATATTAATCTTATTCAATTTTTCATCCTTCCTTTCGTTTTCTTCTTACGAACACTGTACGGTCAATTGTTCTGGGAAGACTCATACGTGCAATCCTAACATGATTTTTTATTAGTTATGGTCCAACTTACAAAGAGCCAAAATTAAACGACTGACAAGACTTTTGTGACATTGTCTACTGCTAGGGTAGTGCGTACCATACTGTACAATAATGTTAGCCTTATAGGATAATATAAGTATTTTAAGATCAGGATCACTACTATTACCATTAACACAAATATCCTAGCTCTGTGTGTTCTTTTATTTTTAGTTCCATCCAGAGAAGAAGGGGTTATGAATTTGAAGATGGAGTTCTGTTATTCTTAGTAAATGTTTCACTATGGCGGGCTTAAGAAAAGAAACAATAAAAATATGTATGGGGTTTGTTCATCTCATACTACCCAAAATGGAATGGCAAGGCAGTGCTTTAAAGTTTATGGTTGTTAATTTTCTGATCAAATTATTAAGTCATAGTCGTATTTTACTACAACTATTACTACTGATACTGCTACCACATTCGCCTGAAGCTTGACTTTCAAATTTTATTTTATTCCCTTGTTTACTTCTCTGGTCAACGATAAACACGTTTGCTAATATGCACGCTACTCAATATTTTTTGCAAGGTGGATGGACACTTAAACTAAAACGTAGGATTGTTGTACAACTGATATTAACATAATATTAAGTATTACAATATAATTTTACGACCTCATGTGTCATACTTTACTCGGGTCACTGCCCTCATTCGTTTCGTGTGTTACCGCCGCGACAAAGTCGAAGGTTAACACTGAAATTCCAGTAGTCTTTGAAACTTTCAGTTTTCCCTACTTTTTATTGTTTCCGATATTCTAAAAAAATTGCTAGAATGAACCCTGTGGACAGGGCTAATGAAATCACAAATCGGTATCGCTAAAAATGACGGACGCAATTCTACCTGCCAAATTGGCTCAGTTTAATACAATTAATTGAGCGTGTCTATAGTCAGGCAGTCGAAATTGATTACAATGCATTGTCTTTTTTTTAAGTCTGTAAAGTACATGCGGGATGCGTTTCTTTGGTTAGATTTCGTTGGTCGGATTCCAATAATAGCTGCTAAAAGTCTTCCGTTGTTTCTACACTTCTTACTCCTTTTTTCTTCATGAATCATGACAGGCTTTGATGATTCCGTCCACCCCTGCTGCTGCTGTGTTAAGTTGTACTTCTGGCGGAATGTTGAAAATGTACACACCATAATCAGAAAAGAGTTCATGGGTAAAATAAATCTGACATGATACGGATACGGTATTTTACTATTCTAATGATTCCAGACATTGTAGACACTGTTTAGCCAACCAGGCATTTTGTTCTGTTTCTGTGTGATATTAGGGTCGAAAGCATAGTTAAAAAATACAAAAAGTAAATTTAAACCTTCAAAAATGCACATACAGTTTTGTCATTACATTTGCATCAGGCAGGTAATTCAGGAGCATTACTCCGACAACTGTCGGTGTAGTCCATGACGGAGATGTCTTTGTACTTTCTGTACACAAATCCAAAAGTAAAACCCATTGCGTCGAACCAACCATACTTCCGTTCACAATTTCGAAAAGAGTCGTCAGACAGAGTGGAGATAAGTATATTTTTTTTTACAGAATGTTAGAATTTGGGAGTAGGGCGTGTGTGTGAATCAAATTTTACTCTCCGATGAGATTATCGCTTCTGAGAAATCTGAAGTCAACAAAATAATTTGACAAGTTCCAGTTTGGAATGATTCTTCAAACTTTTTAGGACATAATTCTTAATTTTTGTTCCTATCATCCTACATGGTTCTGATATCGATTCCTGTCTTATTTCAAATTAACGAAAAGCGAAAATTGTTGGGCACTCACAGAATTCGGAATATTATTTTTTGGGTTAGTGAACAGATCACGTCTTTAAGAGCACATGACATTTGTAGTCATACTTTTTTTTAGTTTGACAGCTAGCGAGAAAACTTTAGATAGGATTTAGGAGCTAAAGTGGATGCTTTGTACAGGAAAAAGAAGTCCGGGACGACAGAAGAGGAAGGAAATGAGGGGCAGTTTGTTTGTTGTCGTTGGATTTGAAACGCCTAATTTTAGAAACACTTTATCTTACCCTCCAATCTCTATTTAAGCTAAATTCAGAGTTTACGCAAACGAATTTTTGCACATAATGTGTCTATTTTTTAATTTCAACGAGCTTGGACCTAAAGTATACGATATGACATTTACTTTTCGCACTTCACTTCTACACTTACTCTTACAGATTTGTCGTTTTTTATTCCACAGCCATCCTTTGAGTTTTTTACGCTGTTTATACTATACTCCTTCTGAGCTGACTAAATCTCTGAGTTTGACTTTCTTCTTAAAAAACATCAACAAAATTCCATGTTTTTATTTTTGTCTGATATGTCGCTCTACGTTAGTTCAGGTTCTCCTTATATCTCTTTGATTTTTAACTTGTTCAGTACAACTCCTGTATTTTGTCAGTATTTTTGGCCATATGGATGCAATGAGTCAATCATCAACTCAACCAACCGTCCAATTTATTACACACGAACTCTTAAAAACCACAAAAGTGAACATATTTTATTTCTGCATGAATAGTGAATATTATTTATTGCATTTGACTTTGACTCTCTAGAGACTACACTGCACTACTGAGACTGTTAGTTTAGAGGAATAGAAATCGTCAGTCAGTCCCTTGATCTTGAAGTGCACGTGAGGTCAAATAACTAACCAGACAGTCATTCGTGCGGTTATCACTGATTACGATTGCGTGTCCAACAATAGCATACAGGGCACATGGCGATGGCATAAAGTTTTATAACTTTTTATATCTGAGGGTTTCCTTTCATTGCCTTCGTACATCATTGATTGATGTAAAAGACTTGACGTGCGGATCTTTTATTAGGCTTTAAAAGTCCTCAAAGGAGATGAAAACTGGACTTGAAGATGGTTGCACTTCAAAAGGGTGCATAGGATGATCGCTTCTCCCCTATGCGTCTCCTGTTTCATTAAGTAAGGCAAAACCTAAAGGCATTTAATGTCCTGTTATCCCTACAACCCACACTGGAAGAGCAATTGGTATGGCGGACCCACATCACTAAAAAACCCCCGAAATGGAAATAATGAATTTGTCGGGTCCAGGTTTCTGCTAGGACCTCACAAGCGCAGCACAGAATTTGAAATAGTTGGGTCAAAATCGATATTTCCCAAGAATAATATCGAAAGTACCCGTTAGAATCGATACAATCTCGAAAGTATCTGTCGGATTGATATTTTCTAGACAATTATTAAAATCGGCGTCAGAATAAATATTACTGTTTTGAAATCGATATTTTCTGATAAAAATGAAGACAAGAGTAAAAAGTAAATTTTAACTCGAAAGGTTGCTCACGTATTTCAGTCTTATTCTCTGTATTTTCCCTTAAAAAGTGAAACGTTTAGGGGTTGGGAATTCGATATCACTACCGCAGTGCTGTTTAAGCCGCACAATTTAGGATTAGATGAAGATTTTGTAAACCTCTTACGTACTTCGCTGTGGCAAGGATACCCCTCCCAAAATTCGAGACACTCATTTGAGCGTCTTTTGAAAGTGAGGCCGGCCTTACAGGAAATTCTAAATTACATATCCTTTTATGACACACCAGTGAAAAGCTTCCCTATTCAAGTCAGTATATTCATAATTCAGGAAAAAAAACCCTGAAGATAAGAGCTTTGAAAGCTCACCAGTCAAAGCCTCTCATTTATTACCTCACATCCCGCACTTAAACTTTTGATGACAAAATGACAATAAGCTCAATTTCCTAGGACTTGTTCGTATATCCTCCAACACACTCAAGGCAATCTGCGAGAAACATATTCAGGACGGAGAAGTTGAGTAGTGAAGCTTCGCACTATATTTTTTTTTGACAATTTTGATTGATTTGCTCTCTATTTATGAAATTGCAATTCAGTTCAACTTGTTCATAATATGTAATACACAGATATATCTAAAATACCGTTCCATATTTATATGTCTTACACGTATTGCCATTAGAGCCAGGACTTGCCTGTTTATACCCACACTAATAATTACGACACACATTTAGATAATGTATACATTGGGAAAATAAACTCAAGAAATTGGAGGAAAACTGCAAGAGTATAGTTTTCTCATATGCATGAGGACATTCCCATTATTTCAGAATCAAGAAGCTATGTACATAGTCGAATTGGCCCTTGTGGGATGATTTATGATTGGAAGATGATTTTGCAATTCTGAAACATTTCTTCAGAACTTTTTTTGAAATAAGAATTTAAAAATAATTTTGACCTCGGACAGTAACTCGTGGAGAAA